>CANUEP010001743.1:0-126046 GCA_947857235.1 Jatropha podagrica
CTGCCAAGCAAACCAAGGATTTGATTTTTAGATCAATTGGACATCTGTTATACCAAGTATGAATTAAGACCAAGAAATTTGGCTGACACTTTGTTTCTCTGATCTCCGCACATTACTATCAAATTAAGAAAGACCACAATAATGAATCTTACAGCAGGAAAGCCACCATAATCGCCTGGCTCTTTTATATCCTTGGTGACACAACTATTAGCAGCCAGCCGGACCTACAATTTACCAAATCAAATGGCTAAGGACCTATACAGCAATACCATACTTTATGTTGCTCTTGGTAGTTCAGAGAAGGTCCGTGATTCAACTTCATCATGATGCTGTCTACTCTTAATTAAGTAAAGAAACAAATTTGCAGACAAAGAAATTGTGTATACCAAAAATATTGCCACTTCATATGAAAGCAGAAAAGGATTGGGACAATTGCCTTAGTTGGACGCAGTGAGTTGAAAAATATTCTGATGCATGATTCAACTTTGAAATGTTGGAAGGAGGACACAAGATATAAAATGAAATAAAAATAAATAAATAAGATTTCTTAGCAACTTGACAAAATACTGTTTGGCATGGTTTTTGTCTTTCAATGGTCAAAGAAAAATGTATGATCAAAATATATTTATAGTTTTGTAATTTAACAGCTTAAACCAGAAAAACAAGTCGTTACGTGGGAAAACCACAAAAATTAGTTTTTTTTGTCTTGTTTTTCCCATTTTTCTTAATTACAACTTTTCCTAGAGGAAAAAAAGAAAACAAAAATTAATAGTAAACATGTAATTGGTTGATTGTTGTTGTTCAATCGCAAGCAGATAACCAATTAAATACCTTTGAAGTGATAGACACATGATCACGAACTGCAGCTCTTCCCCCGAAAGTGACATAATCTCCTATCCTAAACAAGAACAAACAAGAAAAATATAAATTAGCATTACCTTTGAAAGCTTCACCAATCTACAAACATAAGTTTAAGCATATAAACGTTATATCTTAAAGGATCCTAAAAGAAATAGCAAGACAAAATATGATTTAGCAGTGACATACGTCACAGACCCCGATATCCCAACTTGTCCACAGAGCAGGCAACTCTTTCCGATGACACAATTATGACCAATCTGCACAGCCAAGTAGAGGCAATCATACATCACAAAATAAGTTTACCACTCGACAAACAATGCATAGGAAAGAAAACTCACTTGGACTAAATTGTCTATCTTTGTATCATCACCAATAACTGTATCTCTCCAACTGCATAACCAAAAAGGCTAAATACTTAGTGTCCCAAATTTGACTGCCTCAAAGTGCCAACTAGTTCACTCTTTACCATGTACATATAACCAAAAGCTAGCAGCAACAAAAACCAAACACACCTTACCTGCCTCTATCAATGCATGTATTTGCCCCAATCTCTACATGATTTCCTATCGTAGCATTCAGCAGCTGCATAAAGTATATAAGAAGGTATCTTAGCCCGATTTGAAACAAATATATAACTGAAGCACTATTGGTGTCTACAAATGGGACAAGTAATTGAGAAAAAGACTGTCATTCGAATTTTGATCCAAATGAACTGGTGCAGTAGAAAAATTTCAATTTTCAACTGAGCAATATTCTAAAAATTGAAACCATAATTCTGCACCTGGGAGTTCAACACAGATGCCCCCCCAAAATATATATCTTCTACATGTGAATCATCCAATCCTTCACTGTAACTAGTTCTTCAGATGTGCATGTGTACATGTGAGAGAGAAGGAACTAAATGAATTCAATACGGCTGAAAAAGAAAAATATCACCAACTTGAGGCTTCTTCACCATGCTTCCCTGCTCATCGACAAAAAATCCAAATCCTGTATGGGAAAAGCACAGCAACTATTTAAGAAAAAACTATACCTTTTTCTTTTTCAGTTGGCATTCATATGCAATATTCAGAGAATGAAATAGACTGAGAAAAGCAGTAAGGAGAAAAATAAGGCAACAATATTTCAAAAATTCATAAAATTAAAAACCTGGGATGCTTTGAAAGTAGAGACAATAAAAGTTGACAAATAGCAATTATCAACTAACACAGCTTGTCATAATTTTGAACATTTGCTTGCTTACCATCTTGGCCTATGCACACTCCATTGTGGATTACACATGAATCACCTATAATGCAGTTGCTAAGTGAAACATTATACCTGCATAACACAGCCTGTTTTCGTAAAACGAAACCTGGTAATGTAAAATAAGTACTGCAATGATTGCAGAGGCCCTTTTACACATAAAGAAGATGGTGTACCCTATCCATGTGGACTGACCGACGGTAACAGCGTGTCCTATAACAGCCCCAGATCCAACATGAACATTCGCACCCAGTACAGCTTTGGAATGTACTATTGCACCGATTTCGACGAGCGCTGTTTCGTCGATATAAGCTGATTCGTGGAAAATTCCACCTCCTTTAGGCCATTTTGAAAATTCTCGATGATTCGTTCCACCACCATCCGCTAATCTTAAAATCATGCACAGCAAGAGAGCGTTGATGTGTAATAATATTACACGCATTTTGACAAACACGTAATCTGCGCGATAATTAGTACACAAAGCAAATAAATTTGATTGCAGTTATAGACTTACCGATTTGACTAACCGAAGGGATTGAACAATGGTAACGGGTTGCGCGCAAAAAATCGCGAACATGGGAGATGAAACTAGAGTTGCTGATACAGGGTAATCTCTTGACAGACATGGCCATTGTACAACTGATTTGCAGTAGCTCGAGCTTCAATTCAATTCTCTTGTTCCCAGTTTTCACTAATCCAGATTCCAAAAGTAGAATAGTTTTTCGGGCGCCGAGAGACGAGACAGGTCTACAGGGCTTGGCCCTTTAATGTACAACTACAAGGGCTAGGCCCAACGTAGTCTTGGATCTGTCTGCGGTCTGCCCTTTAGCATGTGTTCCAATTTTTGCCCATACTGTATGTCGTTCGATAGGTGTGTCATTGATTAATTGCAATTATTAATGAAAGTCAATGGATAATTAATATTCCGTGAGTATCAGTGGTATTTTTGTCATAAAAATTAAAAAACTTACTAATCACAGGACCTTCGCGGAAACGACAGGAAGCGGGTAGGTTTTGCTATTAATGTATTTTCAAATAGTAAAAAACTTCCCAGAAAATACACCCAATTGAAAATTCCTATCAAACTTCAGTTAAGAAATACTTAAGTTGCCCATTGTTGCTGACCGCCACAAGCTCTTTTTTCTTTGGCATTTTTCAAAGGACTAATTGCTCAAATGCAAATCTTTATTATCGAAATGCAAAAGCAAAATTGTAGATGAAGATATGTTAGACAGACTTAGAAATTTGTTCTAACCAGAGGTCATCACAGTCAAGATCACGAAGAGAGAGACAAAAATCTCCGAGTATAATTACAAATTGGAGAAATTTCAAGACTGAGAAATTAAGGCAAGAAATGGGTCAGAGCCAAGAGGTTGCAAAAACCTTTCAATTGGTTTTGCTGTATTTTGGGGTTGCTAATTTTCTTGTTTTTACTAATGCTGATCCACCTTACCCCCTTTGCTCAAACATCACTAACCAGACATCTAACACTCTATTTCAGAATAATCTCAATGACCTTTTGCTTTCTCTACCTTCAAATGCTTCTATTTCAAAACTGTATGGCTCCTCCATTGGAAATGACTCACACCAAGTCTATACTCAATACATGTGCCTTAACTATGTATCAGACGAGACTTGTAGCAAATGCATACGTGCAGCATCAGAAGATATCGCTCAGCTCTGTACAAACGATACAGAAGCAATTGTATGGGAGGAGGAATGCCAATTACGCTATTCGAACCAGAGCTTTTTAGGCCATTTAGATGTATCAGGAAATCTTGCATTGGATAACAAGAAGAACATTTCAAATCCAGAGCAGTTCAGATCAGTTGTAAATGAAACACTGAGAAATCTGATAAAGAAGGCAGCTTTTAATAGTTCCGTTAACATGTATGCTACTGGAAAAGCCACCTTCATGGATATAGAGACACTCTATGCTTTAGTGCAGTGCACTACAGACTTATCTTCGAATGACTGCAGTACTTGTCTTCTTGTTGCTTTAGAAAATGTTTCTAGTTGCTGCTATTTTTCTCGTGGGGCACGACTTCTTAGCCGCAGTTGCTACCTAAGGTATGAGTTATATGCCTTCTATAAAGGCAGCTCTGAACCTCTTGCTTCCGCAGAAAATCAGGGGACTGGAAACAGTAAGTATTTCTACATGTATAAATTTATGGCTTATGCTTTGATAAATTAGTTTTAATGTGGTAAATAAAGATTTCATTTTTTTTCTCTATGCAGGTAACCATGAGAAAATCCTGATGATTGTGATTTTTGCTTCTGTATCAGCAATTGTGGTTATAGCAGTATTCAGTTTCTTCATTTACTTGGTTTCTATGAAAAATGGTATTCAAAAATGTAACGATGCGTGTCTCCAAAACCTTTAAACACTTTCTTTCTGGTTTCCTTTCTTATTTCGATTAATCGAATGTTCTCTTACAGGGAAAATTGACATGTTAGGTAGAGAAGTTGGATTGCATAATATTGGTGATTCAAACAGAACAGTTATCCAGCTTCAGGACAAAAATTTTCCAGGCAGCAATAGCCTCAATGCTAGTGAATCTGGGTTTATGGATTTGGCATACGTACAAGCGGCTACTAGTAATTTCTCTGAATCGAATAAACTTGGAGAAGGAGGTTTTGGTCCTGTTTACAAGGTAAATAAATGTCTGTTAATTTTTCAGGTACTGTACATAAATAAAAAGAATGATCTTTTTTTTTTTTTTTTTTTTCCTTTTTTTTGAAGGGCATATTAAGTGATGGAAGTGAAGTAGCAGTGAAGAGGCTTTCAAGTTTCTCTGAGCAGGGCATAGATGAGTTCACAAATGAAGTTCAGCTAATAATGAAACTTCAACATAAAAATCTTGTTAAGCTTCTTGGTTTTTGTGTTGATGGAGAAGAAAAGCTACTAATCTATGAATTCATGCCTAACAGTAGCCTAGATCTTATTCTTTTTGGTTAGTCCTCTTCAGTAGAAACGTTCTATTGATATTTGAGATGTGATATTCAGTCTGAAACTATAATTAATTGTTTTCCTACTTTTAAATTGTTGGTAGATCCAAAGAAACGTGCTCAACTTGATTGGGGAAAAAGAGTTTCTATCATAAATGGGATTGCAAGGGGAATTCTTTATCTTCATGAGGATTCTCGGCTTCGCATTATTCATCGAGACCTAAAAGCAAGTAATATCTTGTTGGATCATGATATGAACCCAAAAATTTCAGATTTTGGAATGGCAAGGATCTTTGCAAGCAGTGAAGGGGCAGCCAATACTGCTAGAATAGTTGGAACATAGTACGTACTGTTTCAACTTTTCAAGATCTAAAATTTTTAATGATAATGTTCTCACCAGGCTAGATGCTGGAAGCACATGGGACAGTTTGTCATTTCTGTTCAAAACCTTTTATTTTAAAATGCTCCTAAAACATTTCTTTTGTTCTTTTAATGGAACAGTGGATACATGGCTCCGGAGTATGCTATGGAGGGACTATACTCCACCAAGTCTGATGTTTTCAGTTTTGGAGTTCTATTGCTTGAGATCATAACTGGCAGAAAGAACACTGGATTCCCCAAATCCAAAAATGCTCCTAGCCTCACAGCATATGTAAGCTTATTAAAAAGTTATTAAATTAACCAGCTTTAAAAGATTGACATGGTTATTTACAATATTGCTTAAAACCCAAAATGTTGAAACAGGCATGGCATTTATGGAATAGAGGGAATGAGCTGCAATTGATGGATCCATCGCTGGGTGATTTATGTTGTGCTGAAGATTTTTCGCGATACATGAATATTGGATTAATGTGTGTTCAAGAAGATGCTTCTGACAGGCCTACAATGTCAAATGTCGTTTTGATGCTGAAAAGTGAAACTGTAACCCTTCAGCAACCTGAAAGGCCGGCCTTTTCTGTGGGGAGATTCACAGATCACCATCATAACGATTGTTCTTCTGGTTTAACTGTTTCTGTTGCGCCTCGGTAACGAAGCTGATGTACAACGCACTTGTTTTCAATTGTAGTTTCTTCATGATTTTGTAAACCTCGAAGCTTCCTCATAATTTGCCATCAGTATTTGTAAAGAAGAAGAATAGATTGGATTCACAAATTTAATGAGCTCACGAGAATGATTAATCTGTTTTGTAGCGTATAATGCTATTTCAGCTCATTTGAGCTTCCAATGAATAAAGAAAATCCTAATTAGAGCTCTAGAAAACATATTTTGTTAAAATCCCTTAATAATCTTTCTGATATTTCTGAAAGAAAAAAAGAAAAAAAGAAATGTCCTAAATGACTGCAGCTGCCCAGTCTCGGTCGAAGGGGATGCATCCTTAGGTTGAAAAAAGGAATATGAATATTAAGATTAATAATATCCACATGCCTTCTAAAATATAATAATAATGACGACCATGTGACAATTTGGTACGTACAAAACTATGTACTAAAATATTATTTTTGTAAAAGAGCTATTCCATTGGATGGGATCTTCCAATTTGACTCGATTACAGTAATTTTGAGATTTCATAGAAGAGAATCTTTAAATTATTCCCGCTTTCAAAGGGTAGACAGTTGAGAAAAACAATGAAATTTACTGTATGAGACATGGACATCGTACTACTGTAGAATAACAATATTTGGTACTACGACTTTTCAGAAAGCATTCAGATAATCATCTTGATAAAACAGTTATATATGTCCAAATGTAGTCTAGTCAGCATGCTAAAGTAGCCAAAATACAGTCTCTATTATATTAATAGACACGAGTCGAATGAAATAACATATATTTTAATTAATTTTACGTCAAACCAATAATCAAACTCTATGGTTTGGTTAATTAATTAATTTTTATTGGTTGGTTTATTGGTGGGTGCAGCTATGGACCGGGCCTAAGCAAATCTCCATGGAACGCTTAGTTGACAGAAGAATACCGGGGGAAAAACAACTGCCTGACCCAATTTTTTGTCAGCTTAGATGTTGAATGTCGACAAAGAGAATACTTTTCAAAGCATTCATCTTGATCCTGACTGCATAAAATATAAATGGTCCTGTACTCACAGCCTCTGAATGGAAGTTTCCTTATAACAAAGGTAGTAATTTTAATTGGAAAATCCGGTTCCAGTGGCCGGATCTTGACATAAACAAATGAGATATTCAACTGCAAAATTAGACTTTACATTGATACAAATTTCTTTCACATCCTAATTTGCTCAAACTAGTGATTCGATTACCATTTAAGAAAATGGAAAAGCATGAACTTCCAGTAGACCTGTTCTTGATTATACCACTTATGATGCTTTCTAAACCTATTGGTGCAGATCCCCTCTACACTGATTGCTCAGCTGGCAATAATTATACCCTCAACAGTACATTTGAAAACAATCTTAAGCTTCTCTTTCGGACCTTAACTTCCAATACTCCATTAACAGGTTTCTATAACATTTCTACCGGAGGTAGTCCTGACAGAGTCCATGGGCAAGCACTGTGTAGAGGAGATCTCAATGCAAGAACTTGTCAAGATTGTGTCAAAAGCGCAGGGCAAGAAATAGAGAAGATATGCAAGAGCAAAGATGCGATGATATGGTATGAATCATGTCAAGTCCGTTACTCTTACAGAATGTTTTTCTCGACGCAAGTTTATACGGGAAAGTATGTGGATTGGGAAGCACAGAGGCAAAATGTATCAAATCCAGTTCATTTCAATGAGGTTTTGATGTATTTGTTGAATAATATCTCAAAGGAGACTGCATTTAATCCTGTAAAGCAGATGTTTTCAACTGGAGAAGTGAAATTTTCGCAGAAGGTAACTATTTATGGGCTTGTTCAGTGCACTAGGGACATCAATGGGGGTGACTGTCTTAATTGTTTGAATCAAGCTTTTGGAGATCTTCGCGGATGCTGTTATTCAAGTGAAGGTGGAATTATTGTTAGCAGGAATTGTAATGTGAGATATGAGCTTTACAGCTTTTATAATGCTTCAAGAAACTTGCTCACATACCCCACTTCAAAAGGTAAGCGAGCAGAAAGAATTATTGATGATTTTCTGGAAAACTGAATCTTCTTCTACAATTGAAATACAGATTTTTTTAGGTGTCTGAGTAATTAAGAAAGCAGTACTATTTTCTGCATCAATCCTTTCAATAACACATTAGTACAAAAATTACCCATAAATTCAGTCCCCCGTTTCCCTGTTTTTTTTTTTTCGTTGGAAATATAAAAACGGAAGCCTATTTTTCTCTTTCCACAGTTAGACACTCTGCAGTTCATTGTTTCACATAGTGATCTAGTTAGAGGAAACTTACTTTTCAATAACCTGTACTTTTTAAGGGTAAACCAGAACTAAACGTTGTTTTCTGTTTCGTAAAACAGGGGATAGATGGGAGGTTTGGATGGTTGCACTAGTTGTCTGTATACCGATAGTGATACTTGCTGTTCTCATTGGGTCTTGCATTCTCTATAAATGTCGTGAAAGAGGACAAACTGAAGGTAAAGCAAATTCTTGGCTTTTTTGAGCAAGCTAAATTCACATTAGAACTACGAAGAACTAGAACTCAGTTTTTTTTTTTTCTTCTTAAGACGGGGAAAAAAGCCAGATTACATTACTACAGGAACTGGTAATCCCCATGGGAATATCCATGACGGAAGCATGTGATTTGATGAGTTCCGAGGAACTACCTATCTTCGATCTGGCAACTATAGAGGCAGCTACAGATAACTTTTCTCGTTCAAATAAGCTTGGGCAAGGTGGGTTCGGTACTGTGTACGAGGTAAAACCGATCTTGCTCTGTTTTTTAGGGCTTCTCTATTATTTTCAACATGCTTAGAAAGTGTATCTTGGCTGAAAATTTTTCAGGGTGTGTTACCAGATGGGAAGAAAATAGCCGTTAAAAGACTTTCAAAGAAGTCATGGCAGGGGCTGGAGGAGTTCAAGAATGAAATCATACTAATTGCAAAACTTCAACACAGAAACCTTGTCAGGCTCTTAGGATGTGGCTTAGAGGGAGAGGAAAAACTACTTGTATATGACTTCATGCCTAACAAAAGTCTTGATGTGTTTATCTTTGGTCTGTTCCTTGATTAATCCATTTTCCCAACAAAGTTATAAGCTTTACGTTTAGTTATATCAAATTAATTTGTATGCTTAAAATTTTTCTTCTGATACCAATTTCAGATTCTGAAAGACGGGCACAACTTGATTGGAAGGCATGCCACAACATAATTGGCGGAATTGCTAAAGGACTTCTTTATCTCCATGAAGATTCCAGGCTTAAAATTATTCACAGAGACTTAAAGCCTAGCAATGTATTATTAGACCAGGAAATGGTTGCCAAGATTTCAGATTTTGGAATGGCAAGAATTTTTGGTGAAAACCAGAAGACAGCCAACACGAGAAGAGTTGCAGGAACATAGTGAGTGCACATTTTTTCCTATTTGCTTTCTTTTTTCTTATCAAAAAATTTCTATATAAAGCTAATGCTTACATGCAAAACAGTGGATATATGGCTCCGGAATATGCAATGGAAGGACTATTCTCTGTAAAATCTGATGTTTTCAGCTTTGGTGTTATAATGCTAGAGTTTTTAAGTGGGAAGAAAAATAGTGGCTTTTACGTTACAGAACTTGCCCCAACACTTTTAGCGTATGTAAGTACAACTTCTCCCTCCATAAAAATTTTCCATTCAAATAACTTGGATATTGCATATGTAAATTCATTTTAAATTTGCAGGCATGGAGATTATGGAATGAAGGAAAAGAATTAGAGTTTATAGATCCTTCATTGATGGAAAGAAGTCCCAGAGAAGAAGTTATACGGTTTATGCATATTGGACTTTTATGTGTACAACAAGATCCAGAAGACAGACCTACCATGTCATCTGTAGTTGTACTATTGGAAAGTGAACCCGTCGTTCTTCCTGAACCAAAAAAACCTGCATTTTCTGTTGGTAGAATGATTCCACTTCCAATTTCTGTGCATTTAGGAACTGATCCTTCTGTGAATCAGATTACAGACTGTATCATCTCACCGCGGTGACTATCAAGATGAGATTAAACCATTAGCTAGTGTGGCAGGATACTGAGTTAATTATACGTTCTTGAATTTTTTTTTTTTTTTTTCTCTTCTTTCTGGCCTTTATATTTGTTCAAAGTTAATTCAAATCAACGCTGTAGATCATTGACTTAGATGTAAATATAAGACAGTAGAATGGACTGTAAGGATCAGACACTGTTCATGTTGCCCAGGCCTTTTATTATGCGGTTCTGTTCTGCCTCATTTGAGTCCATGTGGCCCAAGTTACTTGAGAGTACGCCTTTATCTTCACGAGGATTCTGCACTTAAAATTATACATCCTGACGTTAAAGCTAGCAATGTTTTGCTAGATGCAGATATGAATCCAAAAATTGCAGATTTTGGAATGGCAAGAATATTCGGAGGTGATCAAACTCAAGGAGATACTAGCAGAATTGTTGGGACATTGTAAATTAATTTGCTATTTTTATTTGTCTGGAAAATCGGAAAATATTGAAATAGGAGGGACGTACTCTTGCTTCTATTTTCTTCTTGAATCTAGAGAATAGACAATTACATGTTAAAATTATTTCAAATGTTAACTAAAGAAATGAACTCCAGTGTCTTAATACTAACCATTTTGCAGAAGTCTTTGCTCATGATTTTCAGTGCTTATATGCCACCGGAATATGCAGTGCGCGGACACTTCTCGGCCAAGTCTGACATGTATAGCTTTGGTGTCTTAGTTCTTGAGATTATAAGTGGAAAGAAGATCAATTCATTCTACGAAACAGATAACGCTAATAACCTTGTGAGCTATGTAAGTTATTTTCAACATGACCTCATCACCTTCAAGTAAGAGAAACAAAAAGTCTTTATTACTTGAATTTCTAAAGGTCTGGAAATATTGGAGAAGTGGGACAGCCATGCGACTGTTGGATCCAACTCTGATAGATTCACATTCAAGAAATGAAGGCTTAAGATGCATCCGAATAGGCTTGTTATGTGTTCAGGAAGATCCAGCCAAAAGACCGACAATGGCCACTGTTCTCATGCTCAGCACCTACTCTATTTCTCTGCCAGTGCCTCAACGGCCTGCGTTTTTCACCCATAGAGGACCAGAACAGGGAATGCAACTATACGGGTTCGAAATCTGATCAATCAAGTAGCAAGACAGTGTCATGCTCTGTTATGAAGAAACCATTACTCAAGTGTATGCTCGATAGTACCAAAATGAGTTCCAAGCTAGATAAGAAGTCAAACATTTATTTATCAATTTAATATATGGAAGCCAATAACTTTTATAATGTGAATCCTCGTAGGACAATGGCATGTGTCCTACGATTTCATAGAAATATAACGGTAAAATTTTGCGGAACGGAGAAAAACGTTTAACTGTTTCACGTTTTCACTCCTGTTTATGCCCGTTTCACGTGACTGTCACATTTGACATTTTCAAAATTAAATTTCATTATCATCTTTATTAAAAAGTATTTCCTTCACTTTTCCAATTTAATTAAAAATCAACAAATCAAATCAATAATATTTTCCAAGAAAATTTGTTCATGGAAATCGTTTTCTCCAAATTCTCCCAACTCTTCGTGTTTCTTTTCTTGCTTAGCGTTGGAACCATAGTAATTACCTCTCAAGCAGCAGATCCGAATTCTCTTTTCCATTCTTGCCCTAACAACTCCTTTCACAGCAAATGCCACCTACCAATCCTATCTGAATCTCCTCCTCTCATCTCTTTACTCCAACGCCACTCGCAAGAATGGATTCAACAACACCACAGCAGGCCACAATCCAAATACCTTCTACGGCCTTTTTCTTTGCCGTGGCGATGTGAGCTCCTAAGTCTGCCAAGACTGTGTCACCTTTGCCACTCAAGATATCGTCCAACGATGTCCGGTAGAAAAAGTGGCCGTCTTTTGGTACAATGAATGCCTTTTACGTTATTCTAATCGCTCTATCTTCTCCATTAACGATCAAGATCCAATCGTAGCCTTGTATAACACACAGAGAGCAACCCAGCAAGACCGGTTAAATGAGGTTGTGGCGGAAACCATGAAAGATGCAACTGCTAAAGCAGCGAGTGCTTTAACCGGAGCTAAAAAGCTTGCAATGGAGGTTGCTAATTTTTCAAGATTTCAGACGCTTTTATATCCTAGTGCAATGCACGCCCGACCTATTAGAGCCGATTGTCGTTTGTGTTTTAAGTTAGCTATCGCTTATCTTCCTAATTGTTCCGGTGGAAAGCAAGAAGCAAGGGTTCTAACTCCTAGCTGCAATGTTAGATATGAGTTATACCCGTTTTATAATTTAACCGCACCGGCGGCCCCGCCGTCTCCACCTCTGTTTCTTTCTCAGCCTCCAGTACCACAACCACCTGTAACAAGAAATAAAGGTAAGTTTTCTAACAGTACGTAAACGAGTCACTAGAATTAATTATTAGCAGTCTAAAGTCTAAAGCTACTTTTAATTATAGAATAAGGTTTAGTGGAGTAAGCTGCTTCTTAATGTTTTGTTAAAAAGATAAAAAGCTGCCTTTTGAAGTAAATGTTCTCAGTGCGGCTTGTGGCCACTATATCCCACTTTAAGGTTCAGTTGGAATTTAAAATTCAAATATCTTGAACGATTCTACAGGGACCTAATAAAATATAGAGTGTGGAATTTTGTCCGTTTTGTAAATATGTTGAACGTGATTGAGTAAAATTATAAATGTGCACTAAATGCTGGTGTTTCTTCTCGCTCTTCTTGTAATCCATTATCGGTCCTTATTTCACCTCTTTCTTGCATTTTCTTTCAATTTCTCTTTAAACAAACACGTTACAGTTCTATTTAACCTTCATTAGGCCCTGCATGTCCATGAAGCCTAACAGACAAATCATATCTGTTAAATTCATGCAGGTAAAAGCCGTAGCTCATTAGCAGGAATCATTGCCATTTTTGCTCCAATTGGCGTGTCCATTTTGCTCTTCGTCCTGGGTTGCTGTTTCCTAAGTAGCAGGGTAAGAAAGAAGCCCAAATCTTCAACAAGAAAAGAACTAAATGGTACGACATAGTAGTTTTCAATTATTATTTTATCCCCATTTTGCAATAATCATCGAATTAATAAATTTCATTTGCTACTCGGTCTATGTAGGCGAAAATGAAATCACAATGGCAGAGTCCTTGCAATTTGATTTGGCTACCATAAAAGTTGCCACAAAAATGTTCACCGATGACAACAAATTAGGTGCCGGTGGATTTGGCGAAGTTTACCAGGTGAGAAATTAGGTCATTTTTAGAAGAGAAGATCTTTTTTGTAAAGATTAATGATGGGCTCTCTTCCTGATGAAAGAAATAGCAGTGAAGCGGCTGTCAAGAAGCTCTAGCCAAGGTGCAGAGGAGTTCAAGAATGAGGTTGTGTTGTTAGCCAAGCTTCAACAAAGAAATCTAGTAAGGCCATTTGGATTTTGCTTGGAAGGAGAAGAAAAGATACTTATCTATGAGTTTGTGCCCAACGAGTGCCTTGACTGTTTTCTTTACGGTATAGGTCTAATTGCTCATTTGAAACTAATTAATTAATCCACTGCATTTTAACTTGAATATTTGATTTCATGAACTTGTAGACCCAGAAAAACAAGGACGACAATTTTGCTAATGCTTGATAACTAGTCACTCTGTTACTCAACCATTACCTCAACAGCCAATATTTTATTAATCTTTAATTATAAATAGTGATTAGAATTAATCTGCAATTTCCGCAATTTCTTTCCTTTCTTTCCCTATTTTTCTCTGGTTTTCTTTCTATTTCTCGGCAACCAAACATCCTTCAAAGGTATCAGCGTCCACTGATTTTTCCTCTTGCCAAATTTGTGTGTTTTTTTCCTGGAGTACGGCAGATAGAAGGAAGCCAATCTGATCTTTTTGAGCAAGTTGCCGGTGATTGTTAATTAATGGCATGTTGCCAGAATCACGAATCACGACTGATTTTTTAATTGATTTATTTATAACTGTTACCGAACATAAAATATGTCATAGATTCAATAAAAAGCAATATTAATTAATTAATTAATATAAAAACGTTTATCCGTCAGTGCGTTTAGGCAAACTATATAAAATATTGAAAATTGAGACGTGCAAATTTAAGTTTCTCACTTCTGTCCCTATCCATTGGCTGCATATTTTCTTTTTAATATTTGATATTGACTTTTTTTTAATTAAAAAAGAAAAAGAAAATTGAACTGTGATATCCAGTCAGGACAAAAATAATAATTTTCGTCCATTTTCGGGCCTTGACTTGGGTAGAGTCTTCGCTTTTGCGTGTCCACATAGAATAGGATACACCTCGTGAATTTCATCATCGAACCAAATTAATGAAGACAAGAGAAAGAAAGAGAAACAAAAGAATGATGTTTTTCCTCCCAGTTTGATCGAAAAATGAACGCTCCTCATAAACTATCCATAATCGTAACTTTCTTGCTCGGCCTTGCCATTACCAGCGAAGCGCAGTCACAGCCCACTTATCTCTACCATGTTTGCTCAAACACAACCACTTTCACTGCAAATAGCACTTACCAGGCCAATTTAAATGTCCTTTTCTCTTCTCTTTCCTCCAACGCAACCCGCAGTATTGGTTTCTACAACGCCTCCGTCGGACAGGATCCCAATGATATCTATGGCTTATTTCTCTGCCGCGGTGATGTTTCCACCGCTACCTGCCAAAACTGCGTCACCTTCGCTACCCAAGACATAGTCCAACGTTGCCCTGTCCGAAAAGTGGCCATAGTTTGGTACGATGAGTGTCTTCTCCGTTACTCAAACCGGTCAATCTTCTCTAATGTGGACTTAGATCCTATGGTACTCATGGCGAATACCCAGAATTTTACAGATCAAAACAGTTTGAACGTCCTATTAGCGACCACTGTTAGGGAGGCAGCTACCAAGGCAGCGAGTGCTCCATCAGGAGCTAAAAAGTTTGCTGTCAAAGAAGCCAATTTAACGGGGCTTTCGATGCTGTACAACCTTGTACAGTGCACTCCGGACCTATCCAGCTCTGACTGTCAACGTTGTCTTTCCATGGCGATCCCCCGTTTACCGCTGCGCGAAGGAGGAAGAGTTCTGTCTCCCAGTTGCAATATTCGATATGAAGTGTATCCGTTTTATAATGCTACTGCAGTTCCGCCGCCGCCGCCTCCGCCGCCCTTGGGCCGTCCGCCGCCGCCTACAAGTTCAGGAACAGTACCGCAAGGTAAAGTTGATCGGTACCGTATAAATTTGATAAATGCTTATGCTACTACTACTACTATTATTATTATTATGGTGATACCGTTATGTCAATTTATGCAGAAAAAAGCGGCATAGCAACTGTTACAATTGTAGCCATTGTTGTTCCAATTAGTGTTGGTATTCTTCTTTTCTGCATGGGCTTCTGTTTCTTAAAGAGGCGGGCAAGGAAGAAGTATGATGCTGTACAGGAACATGATGGTATATCATTGGCAAACATGCTTTTTTTTCCCCCCTCTAATGACCAATCTTACAAAACTCAAATAAACATTTTCGTGCATTTTATATATATATATATATGTAGCTGGAAATGACATTACAACTGTGGAATCCTTGCAATTCGATCTGAGTACAATAGACGCTGCTACAAGGAAGTTCTCCGATGATCAAAAGTTGGGTGGAGGTGGATTTGGTGATGTTTACAAGGTCAGTAGTCTGTGTATATATATACATAAAAGATAAAAGTAAAGTTGCATGTAAAACTTGGTCACTACTAAATGAAAAACATTATTTTAATATCAACAATCAAAAAAAAAAAAAACATTCTGCTAATATAATTTTTCTAAATTTCTAAAACTTTTGTAAATATGAAATATTATAAATTAGTTTCATTTAAAATATATGCTTGTAATATTTTTTTTGTATAAAAAACAACATAAAAGAACATATATTAAAACAATAAATTCTAAGAAAAAAATGATGTACATTTAGGATTATTCATTTTATTTTATTGATAGTTTATTGGACCTTCAACTTATTAATTTAAATAATAAAAAAAGAAATGAATTTATTTGTTTGAGTTGAATTAATAAGCTGTTTATCTATTCATATAATTAATAATAATTAAAAAGATTTGTTAATAAATATGAATTATAATAATGTCCTTTTTTTGTCTATTCATATATATCCGTATGTATATATTGATGAAGGGAAATTTTTTTGTACGTTCAAAGGCTTAATAACTCGCAAAATACCATTTGAAAATCTTAATTAACGGTTGTTACAAGTAAATTCCCAGGGTAGACTTCCTGATGGGCAAGAAATAGCTGTGAAGAGACTTTCGAAAGGCAAAGGGCAAGGCTCACTAGAATTTAAGAACGAGGTCCTATTGTTAGCCAAGCTTCAACACAGAAATCTGGTCAGGCTTCTAGGATTTTGCTTGGAAGGAGAAGAAAAGATACTTGTTTATGAATTTGCTCCCAACAAAAGTCTCGACTACTTCTTATTTGGTACTGTTCTTCTAAACTGCACATTCGGTTCCTTTTTTTGTCCTTTTCATTATGCAATTGGTTTGCTTGAATATTTGATTTTATAAATTTGTAGATCCTGAAAAGAAAGGAGAACTGGATTGGTCAAGACGCTACAAGATAATAGAAGGAATTGCTCGAGGGATTCTTTATCTTCACGAGGATTCTCGACTTAAGATTATACATCGTGACCTTAAAGTTAGCAATATTTTGCTAGATGCAGATATGAATGCAAAAATTTCGGATTTTGGAATGGCTAGAATTTTTGGAGTTGATCAAACTCAAGGAAATACAAGTAGAATTGTTGGGACATAGTAAGTTAATTTGCTGTTTTACTCTTTGCTCTGCTTATTCATCTATATTAATGAATATTCAACTGTGAAAATATTCAAAATGAGAAAAAATAAAGTTAAGTATCCTATTAAAATTATTTCAAATGTTAACTAATGAAATTAATTTTGGTTTCTTAGACTAACATCATTCAATGTGTTAATGGTTTCCAGTGGTTATATGTCACCGGAATATGCAATGCACGGACAGTTCTCCATCAAGTCCGACATGTATAGCTTTGGTGTCTTAGTTCTTGAGATTATAAGTGGAAAGAAGAATAGTTCTTTCTATCAAACTGATGGTGCAAATGACCTCTTGAGCTATGTAAGTTATTTTCAATCATCACCGTCAAATATCGGAAACAAAAAGTCTTTATTACTTGAATTTCTACAGGTCTGGAAACATTGGAGAAATGGGACACCCATGGAAGTGTTAGATCCAACTCTAGTACATTCACATTCAAGAAGTGAAGTCTTAAGATGCATCCAAATAGGTTTATTATGTGTTCAGGAAGATCCAGCTGATAGACCGACAATGCCCACAGTGGTTCTCATGCTCAGCAGCTACTCTGTTACTCTACCGGTGCCTCAACAGCCTGCTTTTTTTCTCAACAGCGGATCAGAACAGAGCATGCAACTGAAGGGGTTTGAATCTGATAAATCAACAACCATTAGCAAGACTTCAGTGTCATGCTCTGTTGATGAAGAACCCATTACTCAATTATATCCTCGATAGCGACAAAAATGAGTCTTGAGCAAGATTGTTACTTCAGTTAAAAATCGAACTTTTTTATCTATGTAATCAATGGAAGCAAAATAAATTTGGCAAATAGTACGTTCGGAAATGAAATCTATAGAATTTTCATGAACGATTTTTTATGTAACAGTTTGTACTTGGATTTCATTGGCAGAACTTTTCAGCATTTTTGACAAAACAAGGAAGGAAGAAAGAAAATCCTTCCGTTAAGATGGCAGATTGATTGCTTTTCAACTTTGCGGGGAATTTGGTAATGATATCACTGTCAACTATTTAGGTGGAAAGCATATATAATGTTTGTTGGAAATTTCTTGTTTCTTTCAGTTGAGTCCCTATCTTTTAGTTGCCGTCTCGCTTCTGCTGTCATTCTGTCATTTTCTATCCATTATTTAATTAAAGGTTAATTATATTTGTACTATCTGAACTTTTTTAATCTTTTCAATTTGGTATCTGAATATAAAAATTTGTAATTGAAGTAATTAAATTATTATAAAAAAATTACAATCAAGTGCATCTTTGTCAATTTATTTTTTTTAAAAAAATTAAAATAAATTGCTTTAAGCAATGGCCAAAGCGAAAAAAATCAAATTTTGAATTTAAGACTTGACTGAATGGCCAAGTCATGTCTTTACAAAATCATGGTCCTCATTTAGGGTTAGGCCCAATTTAATCAAACGATGAATTGGTCAAACAACACAAGTCAGCAAGTTCACATTGAGATACTTTTTTTTTTTTTAAATTACTTGTGTAAACTTCCTTTTTTCACCTTTCTTGTTTTTCTGGAACTTTTCTCCGCAAGAAAGCAAACTGACGATGTTGTCGTTGTGACCCAGACAGACATATGATTAAGGATTTTAATTAATCATAATAAAATATTAATTGGTTATACCTGCTCATTATAAAAAAAAAACATGTCTTCATTCACTGTTTACGTCATGTCCCCATTATACACGGATTAGAACTTCCCCTACCCAGGGGAAACGTCTTCCCTGCATTGCTTTCATGACATTGACAGGACAGTATATGTAGCTTGACCTTGAGTTACTTCCTCCATCACAACCGATACCTTTCTTTTCTTATTTTGTGCTGGCAAAATAATATTAATCAATAAATAAGATGAAAGATGGAGCCTCGAGCTGTTGACCTAGGACGACCGACGACCTACGCACAAACACGCGAAATATTGATGAGTGGTGACATAAAAGTGAAACTCACAACTTACGGGTAGTCGTCAATTGCTATTGTATTGGAGTTAATTTCAACTACTTAACGACTCAGAAAATCAAAATTTGCCAGGCAATTGCAAATGGGTTCTTCAAGATTACTGTTTTTCTTCTATCCCACTTTGATTCAACTTCTTGTCGTGGCCATTGCACAGCCAGTTCCACCATTGTATTATTTCTGCAATAACAATGGCAATTTCACTGCTGAGAGTACTTACAGTTCCAACCTCGATCGCATCCTCACCTCCCTCTCCTCCACTACTAAAATCAATAGTGGCTTTTACAATGATTCAATCGGCGAAAACGCTGACAAAGTTAATGCAATCGCACTTTGTAGAGGAGACACAAAACCCGATACCTGCCGGAGTTGCATTGGAAACTCCAGCCTGGCACTAAAGCAGCGTTGCCCTAACCAGAAGGAAGCTATAACCTGTTATGACAATTGTATGTTAAGATATTCAAATCGCTCCCTGTTTGGCAGTATGGAAATTAATCCTTCTTTTATAATGTGGAACCCCAACAATGTCTCTCAAGTAACTCAATTCAATCGGGTGCTAAAGAGCTTGTTAGATCGTTTGGTTACTCAAGTTGCATCCGGCGATTCTCTACGCAAGTTCGCGACAGGAAATGCAACAACTACAAGTAATCAAACTATATATGCACTAGCTCAGTGTACTCCTGATTTGTCGAAGCAGAACTGCAGCGATTGCTTAGCTAAAGCAACTGGAATCATTCCACAATGTTGTGATGGGAAACAAGGGGCCAGAGTGGTTACACCAAGCTGCAATTTCAGGTACGAGATAGAGCTTTTTTATGACTCTGCCGCCGAGACACTGCCACCATCACCATCACCATCACCATCACCAGATCCAGCACCTCTACCATCATCATCTTCACCACCAGTGGCGCCTCAACCACCAACTGGTAGAGCTAGCTTAATGGGTAATATTAATATTGCTTTGTATAATTTATTCATACAAAATCCTTAAAGGAAAAAAGTGCACTTGCCGATCTACACTGCTAAATTCAGCTCTAAACAAATTTCATTCTGGTTTGCAGGAAAAGCAAGTAATATGGCTGCAGGGGCTTTCATCGCCACGTTGCTCCTAGTGTTACTTTAGTGGTACCTTTCCTCTTCATCTATCTCTTTACGACATTTCCAATCGGAGAAGGTTGAATCAATTTATTCTGTGTAAACGGTCTTGCTCCGTCATATAATGAAAAAGGGTAAATAAGTGGTTTTGGCTATTATTGTTTTCTGCATAGATAATTTGCAGGAATATGTAATAGCTGTATCTTAATTTCACATGTCCTGGCTGAACATTTTGTATCTTTTACAATAATAAGTCTGACAGAAAAATAAAGCAGCACCATAGTTATGTAGATAGATGGAGTTGTACAAAATACTTAAGATAATCTATTTTCTTTAGAACTATCCAATTGAGAAGTAGGAAATTCTCAAAGAAAAAATTCATCTTTTAGCCAGGAATAAACAATTGCATAAAGAAGCCATAAATATACTTGAATAATTAATTCATCTTATCAAGAACTTTAAATAAGCTTGTTTTAAGGGAAAAAAAGAAAAAGACAAAAGTTGCTGCCTTTCAACGAGGTTCTAGCTCTGTAGTCGAAGCATCGTTAATTGAGAATTGGATAGGCCTGCCTTGGGACAGTCTCGCCGGAGTTGTTTCTGGTGACAGTGATGTTTTTCGCTTCATGGAACTGTTCATAAGATATGCAGGTTTAGACGGTTTTGTGAGAACGAGAGAGTAGCTAGCGAGCATGTGAATCACTGAAGCGATGGTTGGTCTTTTCGCTGCGTCTTCTTGTAAGCATAGTAATGCTATATGGATGCATCTCAATATTTCACTTCTTGAAGAATCTTCCAACAGGACAGGATCTATTTTATTTGAAGCAGTCCCTTTATTCAAGTTCTCCCATGCCTACAAATATTAAAGATTTTCAGATTGATGAGTCGAATAGCTAATTGAAAGAAGAAATATAACAATGAGCATATATTTACATAGGTTAGAAGCCGTTCCCCTTCTTCTTCTCCATTTTGGAAATTACGGTTCTCTTGACCATTGATAATTTCCAAAACTAAAACACCAAAGCTAAAGACATCTGCTTTCACTGATACAAGCCCATGCTTCACGTTCTCTGGAGCCATATAGCCACTGAACTTGACAACAGTTAATTGCTTGATTTTAGATACAAATAAACTTTTGTTTTGTGCGAACGATGATTGCACTGCTGTAAATAATTTTTATACTTACAAGGTTCCCATGACTTTGCTTGTAGCGACCTGAGATTGACCGATTGCAAACAATTTTGCGATTCCAAAGTCTGCAATTTTAGGCTTCATAATTTCATCTAGGAGAACATTGCTAAGTTCGAGATCGCCATGAATAATCCGAAGCTAAGAATCTTCATGAAGATAGAGAATTCCTCTGGCTATGCCCACTATGATTTTGTGGCGCTTCTCTCAATCCAGTAAAATTGACTTGGTTTTTCTTTTCCTCTTTTTCATAAATAACCTCAATTTCATTGCTCTCACTAACATTGATCCCAGGCTGCGGACAGATACTTTGGGCCACACAACAAAAGCATTCCAATAGTGCAGAATTTGCCAATGCAGGATCCAGTAAAAGGCGTCAAGCCTTCTTACAAAAAGGTATTGGCCACTCTTAATGGGCCTTTAAGAAAAGTTGACCCGACGTGACGTTCTTTGACAATTTCCACGAGTCTAGATGATAGGGATGAACGATGATGCCGGTTGATTGAAGCGACAAAACTGATCTGCCGTCCATTACAGACAAATTCAATATTGAAATATTCTAACCCATAAACAGATGACCTTGAAGAACTCCGTGAGTACGCATATGCAAATATAACACGACAAGACTGATCTTCAAAGGGTCAGCTTGCAGAACGTGAATGGCTTCTTTAACACTTGTATTGTCCTATTCTTATCTTCTTTTACAACTAGCTTCTCTAGCTATTGGTCAGCCAGATTTCAAGCATCAAACTTGTTACAATGACAGAGGTAACTACACAGCTAACAGCCTCTACAAAAGAAACCTCGACAGTCTCCTGTCGTCCCTCTCTTCCGACACCGAAATTGACTATGGATTTTACAATCTCTCTGTCGGCGAAGCCCCAGACCAAGTAAATGCTATTGGTCTCTGTAGAGGAGATGTGGGGCTTGAAGATTGTCGAGGTTGTATAAGTAACGCCACTCGTAAGATCTTACAAATTTGTCCAAACCAGAAGGACGCTATTGGAGTATATGATTTCTGTACTCTGCGATACTCCAACAGATCCATATTTGGTGTGATGGAAGGATTTCCCGTTTTTTATGTCTGGAATACGAATAATGCTTCGGATGTGAACAAGTACACTCAGGCATTGCAAACGTTGTTGAGTAGACTTCGAAGCGAGACAACATCAGGGAACTCAACTCGAAAGTTTGCAACAGGAACTGAAAGCGCAGGATTTGAAAATGTATTTGCACTTATGGAATGCACTCCTGACTTATCCAGCCAGGAGTGCGATGATTGCCTGGCTCAGGCTATTAGGGATATTCCTGGCTGTTGTGCTGGAAGTTTAGGAGCAAGCATAACCAAACCCAGCTGTGACGTCAGGTTTGGCAATAATCTGTTTTACCAACTTCCATCAGACGCGCCACCGTCATCACCGACTGTTGCTCTTCCTCCTCCTCCACCGGCAGAAGGTTGGCAAGCATAATTTGTTATGAACGCGCTGTTGTACAGCATAATTACATGTTAACAAACTTTTAATTGCGCTGAAATTATTTCTGCAGGAAAGAAAAGCAACAAAGCGCGAACAGTCACGATCATTGTAGTTCCAATTGTCAGTGTTGTGATATTATTAGCCATCATCTGCTTCTGCGCCTTTTTCAGGACGCGGAGGGAGTCGAAGGAAAAAGCTGAAAGTAAAAATATATTGACCTTATAATTTCTTGTTTTAAATTCTAAGAAATGCATGTGTATTAGCATGTATCAGTTTCATTTGTAATTGGACTAATTAACTTGTTCCTTTTTATTGTGATGTGAAGCTGTAGATGACATTGAAACTGCAGAATCTTTGCAGTTGGACTTCGAAACTGTTAAAGCTGCAACAAATAACTTCTCTGATGAAAATAAGCTCGGGCAAGGCGGATTTGGTACTGTTTACAAGGTAATAATAGAATGCTATAGTATGCATAGAAGAGTTTTCTAATACAATTCATAATCTGTTAGAATAACAATCTAATTAATTTTTTCATCATGAAAATGTAATTAACTAATTCTCAGGGTACACTATACAATGGTGAAAAAATAGCAGTCAAGAGGCTGTCTAAAGATTCAGGACAAGGAGATCTAGAATTTAAAAATGAAGTCCTTTTGGTGGCTAAGCTTCAGCACAGAAATTTAGTTAGGCTTCTCGGTTTCTGCTTGGAAGGCAATGAAAGGCTTCTTATCTATGAGTTTGTCCCAAACACTAGCCTTGACCATTTCTTATTTGGTAAGAAAAGCGCGTCTGTATTTAACTATTATTAATCATCTTGCTATAGCAAATTCAATGTCTATATTATGACTTCTTAGATCCAACAAGGCGCGAAGAATTAGATTGGGAAACACGTTATAAGATTATTTGTGGCATAGCTCGAGGACTCGTTTACCTTCATGAGGACTCTCGGCTTCGAATCATTCATCGCGATATGAAAGCTAGCAATATTCTATTAGACGCTGACATGACTCCAAAAATCTCAGATTTTGGCATGGCAAGATTGTTTGTAATGGATCAAACTCAAGGCAATACAAGTAGAATTGTGGGAACCTAGTAAGTATCATATTAGAAAAGAAAATCATTTGAATCCAGGCATATCATTTACTAATTAGGATAAATTTCTTTGGTGTATAGTGGCTATATGGCCCCAGAGTATGCAATGCATGGGCAATTTTCAGTTAAATCAGACGTATTTAGCTTTGGTGTTCTAATTTTGGAGATTTTGAGTGGTCAAAGAAATAACGGTTTCCGCAATGGGGAGAACATAGAAGATCTTTTGAGCTATGTAAGTAAATTTAAGTTTTATATATCTTTTCAATAAAGTATTGAATGGACTTGCCCTTGTCCTTAACTAATGACGTGTATAAATTCTGCAGGCATGGAGAAATTTTAGGGAAGGCACATCCATGAATCTTATAGACCCAACTTTGAGGAGTGGTTCAAGAACTGAAATGATGAGATGTGTCCATATTGGATTACTATGTGTGCAAGAAAATGTGGTTGACAGGCCAAACATGGCTTCAGTTGTTCTTATGCTAAATAGCTATTCTACTACTCTACCTGTACCTTCAGAGCCAGCATTTTTTATGCACAGCAGTAGCCGATCACATGTGTCTTCTTCAGCAGGCTACTCTTCAAAAATGACAGAATCCTCGCATCCGAAAATTGAAACTCTTCCATTGTCTAGAAATGACTCATCAGCTATTACGAATTTATATCCTCGGTAGGAAATTATTTTTGAAAACAAATTTTGGGTGTTGTATTTATATTGATTATTTCAAATATTTTGTAGCTATTTTCCGTTTCTATGTAATTTTGCTGATTTATTTGAAGATTCAAAAAAAATCTCAAATAGACATATTGTGTGGTGATAGACATATACGGCATTGGCAGCACACGTGCATCAAATCGATGGATAATAGAATTTTTATTGAAAAAAAATATTTCTGACTAAACATCGAAAAAAATAATAAAATAGAATAATTTTTTAAAGTTCTATTTTCAACCCATGAAGCTATACGTCCCGTTTAGACAACCGAAATTACCAGTCTTCAAATTCCCTCTAATTTCCGAAAGAAGTTTTACATTCCTCTACAAGCTGAAAATGATTGAAGGAAAAAAAAAAAAAAAAAAAGTTGTCTATTTCTTTTTTCAAATTTTAACCAAAACCTTTTAATTTAATCAATTTGGCAGTTATATATGACTAATTGCTTTGTAATGATAATGAATATTAATACTTTTTAATGATTAGTTGAATAAATAATTTTTGCCAACAAGGCAGTTTGGCCTTTTTCTTTTGGAAACGATAACCAAGTCAACGGTGAATTATGACTTTTTTGTTGTGTTGCACCAAGTGGTATTTTTATCAAATTGGGCCTGGGCCGTACAGGAGCATTAACGAAGAGTGCAGAGATGGGCTATACGGAAAGACGATCTAAAGTGGGCCGTGTAGTGGTAACAATTCATAAGCGTAATAAAGTCAACAAAATGACGGGTTGGTGACTGTAAATTGCGTCATTGTTAATGGGAATTTAACAATCCATTCAGTTCAATTTTGGCACTTCCTTTTCTACATTCTGCAACATCCCATCTCAACTGCTCAATAATCAAAATTGCGAATAGCATAATCATGCGCTGTATAGAATTTGTTTGTCTTATTTTCCATCTTCTGATTGGCATCAACCTTGCCAATGCTCTGTTGAAATGTTACGACACAGGAAACTTCACAGCCAACAGTACTTACGCCAATAACCGAGCTCTCATCCTCTCTTCTTTAGCTTCAAACGTCACAGCAAATGGAGGTTTCTACACCACAACGGTAGGCCAAGGAACAGACAAAATTTATGGTCTGGTGCTTTGCAGATATGACTATTCATCAGAAGCTTGTTCCAAATGTGTCAATGATTCAATTGAAAAAATGACCACAACTTGTCCTAACCAGAAAGAAGCAGTGATATGGACTGGGAATCCTTGTAA
Source organism: Jatropha podagrica (assembly GCA_947857235.1). NCBI lineage: Eukaryota > Viridiplantae > Streptophyta > Magnoliopsida > Malpighiales > Euphorbiaceae > Jatropha > Jatropha podagrica. The sequence continues at coordinate 25,697 of CANUEP010001743.1, forward strand.
AATACACTACGCGAATCGCTTATTTTTCGGACAGCTGGAGATAGATCCTTCCGAGACTGGCTATAATACCGCTGACCTCCCATCCAGTATTAATATATCTGAGTTTGATCAGACTTGGACTGGTTTGATGGAAAGCTTAGCAACGAAAGCTTCTATGTCCAATTCTACGCTTAAGACTGCGACAGGAGAAGCAGACGTCGGACCCTTTCAAAGAATATATGCAGTAATGCAGTGTAGCCCTGATTTATCCCAGAGCAATTGCAGCTATTGTCTACGACAGGCACCGAGTGCTTATAATAACTGTTGCCATGGGAAGCAAGGAGGTTATGTTAGGAAGCCTAGTTGTACATTCCGATGGGATTTGTACCCATTCTATACTCCTGTTGCTGAACCTCCAACACCATCTTCTCCACCTAATATTTCTCCCCCTTCAATCAATTATACAAGAAAAGGTAACCATGCTTTAGAATCTGAATTATTAATTACTTCACTCTCGTTCAGTTTGTGTTAAGCATAGGTATCTGATTTATTTTTTTTTTTTATAAATTAGCCATAACCTAATGGGATCAGACCGGCTTTTCGCAGGGCAGAATAGCAATAAAGCAAGGACGATCGCTATCATAGTTGCTCCAATAATTGTTGGTACTGTTTTCATCTGTTTCTGCATTTTTTTAAGAGTTCGGAAGCCAAAGAAAATACTCGAAAGTAAGTAAAAATTGGCTTACCTAAATTCTATTGTCATTTTCAAAGTTAAATGTGATAGAAAAGCCAAAGTTACTTTACTTTAAAAAAAAATTAATAAAAATAAAAATTGATATGCTGGGCATTGATTAACCATTGGCTTTGCACCTCTTATGAAGCTGTTGAAGTGGATAAAATCAAAACTATGGAGTCGCTGCAATTCGATTTCGGGACTATTAGAGTTGCAACGAATAACTTTTCTGAGGAAAATAAGCTTGGACAAGGTGGATTTGGTGCTGTTTACAAGGGTACGCTTTCTAATGGACAATATATAGCAGTGAAAAGGCTTTCTAAAGATTCAGGACAAGGAGATTTGGAATTTAAAAATGAAGTCCTACTGATGGCCAAGCTTCAACACCGGAATTTGGTTAGGCTTTTGGGATTTTGCCTGGAAAGAAGAGAAAGGCTCCTTATATATGAGTTTGTGCCTAACACCAGCCTCGATCATTTCCTTTTTAGTAAGAATGCAAATCTACTCTGCTTTTGTTTTAACTTAATATTTCATATAACACTGTTGGAGAAATTTGAGATAATCGTATGAATGTATAGATCAAAACAAGCGGCGAACACATTTGGATTGGTATAGGCGTTATAAGATCATTGGTGGTATTGCTAAAGGACTTCTTTACCTTCATCAGGATTCTCGGCTACGGATTGTTCACCGCGATTTGAAAGCAAGTAATATTTTGTTAGATGCAGAAATGAATCCGAAAATTTCAGATTTTGGAATGGCAAGAATGTTTGTGATGGATCAAACTCAAGGCAACACAACTAGAATTGTGGGAACCTAGTAAGTATCCAAACAATGAAAAAATAAAATTACAAAAGAAAAAACTTATAAATCAACCATTGAATGCATGTTTAAAATATAATCTCGTGTAAATTTGCATATAGTGGCTATATGGCTCCAGAGTATGCAATGCATGGTCGATTCTCAGTCAAATCAGATGTTTTTAGCTTTGGTGTGCTGCTTTTGGAGATTGTATGTGGTCAAAAGACTAGTTGCTTCTGCAATGGGGAAAATACAGAAGATCTTTTGAGCTATGTAAGTATGATCGATCGTATTCAATTATTCTAAATGAAACCTTAATCGATAAATCTTACATGCAGGCATGGAAAAATTGGAAGGAAGGGACATACATGAACCTTATAGATCCTATACTGAGAACATCTAGCTCAACAAATGAAATGATGAGGTGCATCCACATTGGATTGTTGTGTGTTCAAGAAAATGTGGCTGATAGACCAAACATGGCATCAGTAGTTCTGATGCTAAGCAGCTACTCTCTTACTCTACCTGTACCCTCACGACCGGCTTTTTTTATGCATAGCAGCATTGAATCAGATATGTCATCTTCACTGTGGTACAATTCCAAGGCATCAATGAATGACGTTTCAATTACTGAATTGGCGCCCCGTTAAAGGTTTGACAAAGTTTATGTTTTAGTTTGTCATCTGTTGCCTTTATATTATTGATTTCCAATTTGAATTTTGATATCCGCAAAAAATTTGCAGATTTAGAACATAAATTTAGAAAACCAACTATTAGTTATGCCAGCATAATTTATCATATAAACTATATATAAGATATATAAAGTAGAATTCGTGATCTTTTTTGGTGATTAATTGCAATCCCACACTAATATTAAGATTAAGAAAGGAGATGGGACCCATTTATTTATATAAAATCTTATGGATCTTTCCACGTACGATCATATGAATATAAATTAGACTCTATACACATATTTTTAAACTATATTTATTCAATCGGTTTTCGCAAATCAAAGTAGTCCACAATTAACAGTATTTTACATTAAAATTTTTAATACGTGTTTGTATCATAAGTAATCCACTGCTTTCCTTTGATGATACCAATAATACTTATTAAATCTAGTGAATTTGACTGCATTGTAATTTATTTAAAATGGTTCGTCTTATTCGATTTAATAATTGTAATTTGGTTTCTTTTTTTCTTAACCCTTCATATTAGAATATTGTTTGGACAATGCCCCTTTGAAGATATCATTGTATAAAACTCTAGTCAATGTTAGCGTGTTCCTGCCACATCAATATTTTAATACGCTATTATATTGTCTATAGAGAGAAGCGAATAGATTTAACTGTGATTAAGTTTGTAGCCCGATAATTTGAAAAGTAAAAAATATATTATTAAATTTTTGGTTTCTTAAAGAAAAATTAATCTTAATTTCATTAAAAAGGAAAAAGAAAAAGAAAAATAGTGATAATATTAATTATTTATTTGGTTTCATGTGCGAAGATAAATCATTTTTCTAATAAAATATATATATATATATTTTATTGCCTTTACACATACAGATTGGATAGCCTTTGACATAGCTGGGCCGAGCTACATGCCAGTTACTTGTCCAGTGGTCCAAATAATTTTATTGGGAGAAATTAACGCCCAAACGGACTGAAATTATAAAACGTAAACCCCATTTATTCTGGACCGGCTTTTGTTTCCCGAACACCCATGACCCGGAACTGGGATGTGTCCGTAACCACTGAACCGATGGCACCGGCGATCGCCACCGTCACTATGGAAATTGTCGCCGTCCACATCGCCAACTTCGGCGATCTATCTCGCAAAATCCATTCTTTTCGTTTCTTCTACCGTCACCAACCGCTTTCTCCATTTCCATAATCACCAATTCTTCTGGGATTTTAACCAGCTCCAAATTAGTTAAAGTTTTTATTTACAAAAATTAGTTAAAGTTCTAGCTAAAATTAAAGAAGTTTTGGCTATAATCCCTTTTGTGAGTAGATGAAATTACTTTCAAACTTTCAATATTATTACCCATTCTTTGAAGTCTATCATATGGATTATTCGAGTCCCTTTCACATTTATAATTTAGACCACTCATTAAAGGCAATACTTTGAATACCTTCTTCTTCTTCTTCTTCTTCTCATTATTGTTATTGTAGGGCCGGAGGAGAAAAGTATTGATTTTGATGGGAGTGGAAATACTTGGTTTTCCTTTATTTACCTTTTCTTTTTGCTTTTTTTTTTCGGAAACCATAACCAAGTCAACGGTGAAAATATGACTTTTTGTTCTGTTGGACCAAGTCGTCGCTTGATCAGATAGTGCCTGAGCCGTATAGAAGGATTAAGGAAGAGTGCAGAGATGGGCTGTAAGGAAAGACAATCTAAAGTAGGTAGGTAGTGAATACCATTCACAAGCGTAATAAAGTCCATAAAGTGATGGGTTGGTGACTGGAAACTGCATTATTGTTAATGGGAATTTAACAATTCATTCAGTACAATTTTGGGTTTGAGGCTTCCTTCTACACATTCTGCAATATCCCATATCAACTGCTCAAGAATCAAACTTGCAAATAGTATTGCAGAATCATGCGCTGTATAGATTTTGTTTATCTTATTTTCCATCTTCTGATTGGCATCAACCTTGCCAATGCTCTGTTGAAATGTTACGACACAGGAAACTTCACAGCCAACAGTACTTACGCCAATAACCGAGCTCTCATCCTCTCTTCTTTAGCTTCAAACGTCACAAAGAATGGAGGTTTCTACACCACTAATGTAGGCCAAGGGGCGGATAAAATTTACGGTCTGGTGCTTTGCAGATTTGGCTCTTCATCAGAAGATTGTTCCAAATGGGTCAACAATGCAATTGAAGAAATAACCACAAAATGTCCCAACCAGAAAGAGGCAGTGATATGGGCTGGGAATCCTTGTAAAATACACTACGCGAATCGCTCATTTTTCGGACAACTGGAGTTAGACCCTTCTGATGCTGGCTTTAATACCGGTGACCTCCCATCTAGTATTAATATGTCTGAGTTTGATCAGACTTGGACTAGTTTGATGGAAAGCTTAGCAACGAAAGCTTCTATGTCCAATTCTACGCTTAAGACTGCGACAGAAGAAGCAGACGTTAGACCCCTTGAAAGAATATTTGCACAAATGCAGTGTACTCCTGATATATCCTCAAGCAATTGCAACTATTGTCTACGACAGGCAGCAGCGTATTATAATAACTGTTGCCATGGGAAGCAAGGAGGTTATGTTACGAAGCCTAGTTGTACATTCCGATGGGATTTATATCCATTCTATACTCCTATAGCTGAACCTCCAGCACCATCTCCTCCACCTCTACTTAGTATTTCTCCCCCTTCAATCAATAATACAGTGAAAGGTAGCTACTGTTAATTAGTTCACTTTCAGTTTGTGTTAAGCATATCTATCTTAATTTTTTCTTTTATTTGGACTTTTGTCCATTAATTCGTTGTTAAATTTTCTAAATTAGCCACAATTTAACGGGATCAGGCTGGCTTTTGCAGGGGAGAAGAGCAATAAAGCACGGACGATTGCTATCATAGTTGTTCCAATAATTGTTGGCACTGTAATACTTGTCATCTGTTTCTGCATCTTTTTAAGAGTTCGGAAGCCAAGGGAAAATTTTGAAAGTAAGTAAATATTGGCTTACTTAAATTCCATTGTTATTTTCAAAGTCTGTGATAGAAAAACCATTGAGATGTTGTGCACTAACCATTGGCTTTGCACCTCTCATAAAGCTGATGAAATAAAAAATGTGAAGTCATTGCAATTCGATTTTGGGACCATTAGAGTTGCAACAAATAACTTTTCTGAAGAAAATAAGCTTGGACAAGGTGGATTTGGTGCTGTTTACAAGGGTACGCTTTCCGATGGACAAGACATAGCAGTGAAAAGGCTTTCTACAGATTCAGGACAAGGAGATTTGGAATTTAAAAATGAAGTTCTATTGGTGGCCAAGCTTCAACACCGGAATTTGGTTAGGCTTCTGGGATTTTGCTTGGAAGGAAAAGAAAGGCTCCTTATATATGAGTTTGTGCCTAACACCAGCCTCGATCATTTCCTTTTTAGTAAGGATGCAAATCTACTTTGTTTTTGTTTTAACTTAATATTTCAGATAACATAGTTTGAGAAATTTGAAATAATTGTATGAATTACAGATCAAAATAGGCGGCGAACGCATTTGGATTGGCATAGACGTTATAAGATCATTGGTGGTATTGCTAAAGGACTTCTTTATCTTCATGAGGATTCTCGGCTGCGGATAATTCACCGTGACATGAAAGCTAGCAATATTTTGCTAGATGCAGAGATGAATCCAAAAATTTCAGATTTTGGCATGGCAAGATTGTTTGTGGTGGATCAAACTCAAGGCAATACAAGCAGAATTGTGGGTACCTAGTAAGTATCTAAACGACAAAAAAAATTATAAAAAAAATCATTCACTGCAAATTTAAAATCTGAACTTATGTAAATTTGCATATAGTGGCTATATGGCTCCAGAGTATGCAATGCAAGGTCAATTCTCAGTTAAATCAGACGTATTTAGCTTTGGTGTGCTGCTTTTAGAGATTGTATGTGGTCAAAAGAATAGTAGCTTCCGCATTGGGGAGAATACAGAAGGTCTTTTGAGCTATGTAAGTATATAGTTCTATGATCAAATAGACGTTCTTTTCAAACATAGTAAAGGAATTCTTAATTGATAAACCTTACATGCAGGCATGGAAAAACTGGAGGGAAGGGACATACATGAATCTTATAGATCCTACACTGAGAACATGTGGCTCAACAAATGAAATGGCGAGGTGTATCCACATTGGATTACTGTGCGTTCAAGAAAATGTGGCTGATAGGCCAAACATGGCATCAGTAGTTCTAATGCTAAGCAGCTATTCTCTTACTCTACCTTTGCCCTCACAACCAGCATTTTTTATGCACAGCAGCACTGTATCAGATGTGTCTTCTTCACTGGGGCATAGTTCCAGGGCGTCAGAAACAGAGTCCTCACGATCTAAAATTGAAACTCTTCCATTGTCAGCGAATGAAGTTTCAATTACTGAATTATTTCCTCGTTAAACATTTGATAAAGTTCATATTTTTAGTTTGTTATCAGTTGCCGGTGATAATATTAACTTCTGTTTGCGTCAACAGCAATCCACTGCTTTCCTCTCATAATACTTAATTAATTTGTCCATTGTAATTTATTTAATAATTGTTATTTTGGTTTCTTTTTTTCTTGGCCTTTCGTATTAGAATGGCCTTTTGGAAAATAAAATTCAAAGCTGTCGTGTTGTTCCAGTCAAAGAGACGTGTGAGGCTCGTCCTCACCGACCACTTCCGTCACCATCAATATTATTTTAATACAAATGTTTTTTTCTTATTGGAAATGCTATACACTTTGACTCTCTGAGTCCATTAACTAACGGCGCAATATTCTTGAAAAGGGACATAAGACAAATAGTGATAATATTATTATTTATTTGGTTTGGTGTGTGAAGATAAATAATTTTTCTAATAAAATAGTATTTTTTTATTGCCTTAACACATGCGGATTGGATAGGCTTTGACATCGCTGGGCCGAGCTACATGCCAGATAATTCGTCAGTGGTCCGAATAATTTGATTGGGAAACGGACTAAAACGTAAACCCATGTGATTCTAAACGGGCTTTTGTATCCTAAATACCCATGATTAGGCATCGCGGGTTCATTCAACCCGAACCCCCAATTCAAATTTTTAAAATGAACTTAAATCGGTTTTAAACTGTTGATTTCGTCCCATTGCAGTTTCCGCACAATTTCGATGAATCAATGGTTTTAATTATAGTTTTCGACTATATATACAACTTTTTTAAAAGATAATAATTCGATTTTAAGATTATATATTCTTTTAGAGAAAAATTAAAGAGTTTATAAAATATTAGTAAATTTTATATCAAATAACTTTTTGAAGCTCATACTCACATATAAGAAAAAAAATTAATTAATTTTACAAAATAACCAAGTAAATTATGTTTTTATTTTGTCCAAATGTTATTAATATTATTAGAAAAATGCTTCAAACAATTTAATTTTGAACTAAGTAAATAATTTAAAAGGAAAAAGATGTTAAACTTCCATTTGTATCAAATAATCTAATTTTAGATTAAATATTTCACTTTTTTTTTTATTTTTTACCTTTGTGTATTTCAAAAATAAAAATTTTAAGTGAAGTGTATCGTGTATTAAAAGATCATTTGGATATTTAGTGATTATAATTTTGAAAAAAAAAATAAAAAATTTTAGTTAGAACCGGACATAGTTGCAAGACCAAACGATTGCAGATTACTGGCCAGTTCAGGTTCAAATTTTAACTTTCATATAAACCTTAATCGACCTTTAAACCGCTGATTCAATTCAAAATTTTCAACCGATAATCTATTTATCTATGATACGGTTCGATTTCGGTTCTAATTAAACTGGATGCCATGCCTACCCATGACCCAGAAACTTTTAACGATTAAGGTTTGACTACAGAGAAATTTCAAATGAAACGGCATCATAGTTGAGATCAGAAAAAAAAAAAAAAAAGAATTATTAAATTCAAAAGTAAACGACCCAGTCAAGAGTTGCTAAACCTACAATATATTCATAACTAGCGCCAGTTCTAGCCCTCCATCGATGCTAATTAAAAATGATAAGAAACTTCCATTCGTCGAAGCATAGATAGTTTTTATTTTCTTGAAGCCGACAAGCATATATAAATCTTCATTTGACCAATTTTCCGTCAACACCCCCGATCAAGACAAGGACGATCATGTTTTTTCTTCAGGAATCCAGAGTCTTCATTTTCATCTTAATCATATTCTCAGCTCTTACAAGCTCAATCAATTGTCAAGCAACTTATAATACCCATATCTGTCAAGGCGCAGCTAATGACACTGCAAGTGCCAATTTCAAATCAGAACTTATTGTCCTTTTCAATTCTCTATCTTCTAAGGCCACCCTCTACAGCTTCTACAATGATTCATCAAATGGAGTTTACAGCCTCTACTTATGCCGCGGCGATGTTTCAAATACCACCTGTAAACTCTGTGTTGACGCAGCTATTCAAGGAATCCAACAGCGCTGCGCCTCCAATAAATCTGCAATCATATGGTATGATCAGTGTATGTTACGTTACTCTGATACCAACTTCTTCGGAGTGGCAGAGACTTTCCCAAGGTTACTCATGTGGAATGTCCAAAACACCACCTCACCTGAGGAACCAAACTATGGGGCACTAGCACTAATTTACACGTTAATTGATTACGCTCCATCTACAAAGATAATGTTTGGGACGAATGAATCAGCAACTGCTAATGGGTCACAGAAAAGATATGCTTTGGTGCAGTGCACTAGAGATATTAATACCAGTGCTTGTAGTTCGTGTCTGGGGCAATTGAGTGATGCCGTCAAAGATTGTTGCCAGGCAAAGATAGGTTGGCGTATTTTAGCCCCAAGCTGCAATTTAAGGTATGAGGAGAGACCGTTCTATCAACTGCCAACACCAACACCAGTGCCTGCAGCTCCAGAGCCGGTGCCTGATAATGGTGAGTCCAATATGAATATTTGGTTCAGGAAATTAGAAAATCGCTCATCTTATCCAAATTTTCAATTAAAATACATTACCTTGAGTTGTAGAATAGGGATTAGGTGAGGCAAGTGGTTAGAAAAGTTTCTTTTACCTTGATTTTATGCTATTTTGACAAGGTACCTATTACCTAATCCCCTCGTTTTTATAGTGTTTATTCTGTTTTAATAGAAAAACATTTTTTTAATATAACATTTTATGATAAAGAAGGAAAAGGAGATAGCAATAGCACAACAATTGCAATCGTCACTGTTGTAGCATCAATCTTGGCAATTGGAGCTCTCTTACTAGGTTTCTGGTACTATTTATGCTACTGCAGGAAGAGAAGAAGACATTCAGGTTGATATACTGAAACCCGCACTACATAGGATTTGTATTGTTAAAATTGTCATTTACACGTATGTTGTTCATCAGGTGGGGAAACAAGCGAAGTAATTCTACTAGGAAATTCAGGAGGCTTAAATCGGAAGCAATGGATGGATGAAGATGTGCATATAAGCAATGAAGAAAACAATGCTGAAACGCATTACTTTAGTTTGACTACCATTAGAACGGCTACAAGAAATTTCTCAGATGCAAATAAGCTAGGAGAAGGAGGTTTTGGCCCTGTTTACAAGGTTAGAGGGATATTGGCTACGACAAACACGTACTATGTACTATGATTAAACAATAATTCTCTGATCGACAAAGTTTGATATGCATTTAGGGGATGTTGCCGAGTGGAGAAGCAATAGCAGTTAAAAGGCTTTCCATGACATCAAAACAAGGTCTCGATGAGTTCAGGAATGAAGTGATGGTAATTGTAAAACTTCAACACAAGAATCTCGTGAGACTATTAGGATACTGCATGGAAGGAGAAGAAAAGCTTCTTATCTATGAGTACCTGGCCAACACTAGCCTTGATGCCTTCTTGTTTGGTTAGATCCCTCACCTCTGTCTTCCCTTGATATCCATGGATATGTAATTGTCAATACCCAGATTTTCTGTTTCTTGCATAGTAACAATGTATTTCCACTGACAAGTTATTTCATGAAGGCAGATTCAAAAAGAAATAAAGAGCTAAACTGGGCAAAACGTGCAAACATCATAACTGGAACTGCAAGAGGCCTTCTATATCTACATGAAGATTCTCGACTCAAAATCATCCATCGGGATCTGAAAGCAAGCAATGTTTTATTGGATGATGAGATGAACCCAAAAATATCAGACTTTGGCACTGCAAGAATTTTTGGTGGCAATCAAATTGAAGCCAACACTGACAGAGTGGTTGGCACATAGTAAGTCCTTTGCATTTAGCACCATTCTATCTTCTTTCTTTCAAACTTTCACTCATTTGTGGTGTAAAAGAAATAATTTATTTTCCTGTACAGTGGATACATGGCTCCAGAATATGCACTGGAGGGAATAATTTCAATCAAGTCAGATGTATACAGCTTTGGGATATTAATGCTAGAGATCATCAGTGGCAAAAAGAACAGGGGCTTCTACAACCCAGAACGTGCTCCCAGTCTTCTATTATATGTAGGAATATCTACTTGTCTCCCCTTTTCTTTTCTTTTTTTCCCAAATTTGCTTTTTCTCCATGATAGTTATAAAATCATGAAATATGACTCTGAACAGGCCTGGCAGCTCTGGAATGAAGGCAGAGGGCAGGATTTGATAGACGAAAATATAGTTGACTCTTGTCCTGTAAGTGAGACAATGAGATGGATTCACATTGCCTTGTTGTGTGTTCAAGATGATCCTGTAGAAAGACCTACCATGTCATCAGTTGTTCTCATGCTTGGGAGCAACTCGGTAAACCTTCCCCAACCATCAACAGCTCCATACTCTATGGGTAGATTTATGACAATGTCTGATCAATCTTCAACGTCCGGAACTGGAACTGGCTTTCTCACATCAGATCAATCCACAGCTACTCATTCTAGATAGTTGAGGGATTCTTTAGATCTTTCCCTTTCTTACTAGCCTGCAAATTTTTTTTAGATACATATACGTTCTATGGTGTGGATAAAAGATTTTCTTTTTAGCCAACGTGAATTTAATGCACTAATGGAGATTGTCTTATCTTTGAAAAACATGATTCCTAGAAAACTAACCGGCCACAAATAATAGTTGATGGGCCGCCGGAACTATATTAACCTTAGCCCATTTGGTTCCATCCATTTGTATCTGGGGAAGCTACGAAAAAATAATATTTCCAATTTCACCATCAACAATTTCTCAATTAACAAAGTTTACCTCAGCTACAAACTTATCTTCAGTCCTTTACAATAAATATAATTGACAAATTCCCTCTACAAAAAAAAAGTGGAAAATGAAATCAATATAATAGAAAATAGAAAATTTACATTTGCAGATAGCTGACAAAACAAAACCGACCCATTCAACTTCAACGGCTAGAGAACTGACAGGAACACTACCACTGTAATAATCATGCCAATTGCAACTCCTGGAGGTGAAAATTTAACAGAACCTGTATCCACATAGCAGAAATGGGGATCAGGAATTCAAATTAACTTCTTACATTAGAAAATTCAGCTCGGATTTGAAAAAGAAAATACCTTCATTTAAAGGAATTGAGTGGTTGAAATAGAACTGGAAATCATGATACCACAAGCTACAACTGGCCCCATAAATCTCCCATCCTCTTTTATTTCCAATTGTAGTTCTAAATGTCATCAATTGATAATCAAAACATCTTCCACAATCACTTCTGCTAATATCTCTACTGCACTGAGCCATTCCATATCTCTTCCCACTCTGTCCAACATCCAAAATCGCAGTCTGAAACATAAATGGTTGGAGTGGAGCAGTAGAAGCAAGCTGATTCATAAAGTTAAGCCCTTTAGAAAATACATTCGGATCGTCAATATCAGTATCATTCGCTAAAGCCATTGCAGATTGATCCCATACGCCAAAAAAGCTAACATTTGAATACCGGAGAAAACACCATCGAAGCCATATAGTAACGTTCTTGCTTGTCAAGCAGCCACGATTCGCAGTAGAATTGCTGATGCAAGTTGAGCAGTCTGCTACAGAAATATCGCCTCTGCATCCAGAAAGGCCATAAATCCTGTCATCACCTTTACCAGCTGTGGCTGTGTAGAAACCATTTTGAATAGGCGCATTTCTTGCAAGCGAATCGAACAGGCTGTTGAGATTGACTTGGTATTGTTGGTTTTCCAGAGGAACATTATCAGAACCTGAACATTGCAAACCAAGAATCTGATCAGTATCAGCAGTAGAAAGGCTTGAACTTGAAAATAACCAGAACATTAGAGTTGACAGTAAAATGAAATTCTCCATATCCCTTTTCTGAGTCTGCAAGGAAAAAGAAAAGAGGGAGAGAAGTCATAAAAGGGAGTCTCTTATTACTTTCAGATCATAAACAAAAAACTATCAAATCTTAGCATTTTTGCTTTAAGCACAGTAAAGTCAACTGTTACTTGGATTGCAATTATTATATAGGATGAACAAATGCTCAGCACTATAAAATTGAAGTCAACCAAATTAATCTAGTTTGAGTTAGACATATAAAAGTTGAAGTAATCATTATATTAAAATTTTAATTAAATAATTGTTAATAATTATTTATAATGGATAAGCACCAAGTCAAAATGCAAGCAAACAATTGTTAATCATTACAAAGCATCAGAAATTTTTTTTTTTTTTTTTTTTTTTTGGTATATAATACATGAAATAGGTTTTTAATAATAATTATATACAGTATTAAAGTTCTGGACTTCATCATAATCATACATTTACATGTTAAATTACATGCAAAATGGATCAAGTTGCTTCAAGTCAACTTGAAGGGATTGGGCCGTAGAGACCAAGAGGTGGCCCCCGTTAATACTAAACGCCCTATGATCCAAAGCCCAAGTTTTTTTATTTGTTCCTTTTGGCCTTTTTTTTTCTTTTTTTAATTATTGGAAGCTCAATAGGGTAAACAATATGATTCCCTCATGGATGATCTGATTTGCCTTCCATGTCTTGTAGAAGATATTGAGAGGGAAAAATTTCAAATTCCATTTTGGTGAATGGTAATCAAATGAAAGAAAGGTATTCTCTATTAATGTTATTCCGGTCTAAAAAAATTATTTTTTTTACTAATTAAGATAAATTAGGTAGATGGGATGAGCTTTTGTTAAAAAAATTAAAGCTTGGAGATTAATATGGACATCCAACTATTATATGATGGGACTGTGAATTTTGTGGATCTTGCTTTTTCAAACTTTACATATATATCTTAATTATTCTCCATTGCAGCAAATAAGTCCAAATCAAAATGAGTGATTAGTGCCTACTAAATATATATATATATATATAAATTTTAATTAAATGTTCAAATATTTGAAAAGATTGATTATCTATATTTAGGTTTTGTTTGTTTTAAATTTTTTTATTTGCAGCAAGTTAGAATTGCCAACCTTTTTTTAAACAAAGTAAAAGTTAAAACAAGTAGGCCACTACGTGAGCAACTGGCATTTGCCTATTTGCGTTTTGTTTAGTGGAGCATTACATGAGATTTAAGATTATACATCTCCAATTGTCGTTTTCTTTTTTCCTTTCCAAGCCTACAAACTGTTGAGAAATGAAACTTCTTGTGGGTTTCATGTTTCTTTTCCTCCACAAGTACTATTTATTTCTTTTTCTAGTTGGAAAAACATGAATTGACATATTCACCTTCATGTCAAGTACAATTATGTTAGCTTTCCTTGTTTCACACACACAGACAGTAAGAAAATTGAAAAACTTTCATTTCTCTCTGTGGGTTTGAACAAAAATGGATTATTATTATTATTAATATAATACAAAATTGTGGATAATGATTACCTATTTGATTTGATCATATCATATTTGCCATATCCAGAACATAAAGAATAGTTTATGGATCCATTTTCTATAACTAAATGTGTTCTTGCATTCTTGCATTTGTCTCTTGTCAAGATGCAGATCTTATAGTGTTCATATATAAAATATTATCCTATCTTAATCCAACCAAACCGTCTATTTTAATCTGAATAAATAGATATTGATAGTCTTTGTTAAAAGTATTTATAATTAAAGAAATTCCTTTTCTCTTAAAGTTAATAAAAAAATAAAATAAAATGTAAACATCTTGAATGGAGCTGCAGTCTCCTTTATTAGCAGTAAGAATTTCATTTGGAAGTTAAAAAAGTTATGTTGTCCTTTTGCTCACTAATGCCATGCAATAGAAGACCCTTCATCCTCAGATATAAAGACACCTAAGAAACTCATTCTTGACACACCACAAAAGTACTTTAACCAAATGAAGAATCTCAATTTCCTAACATGCCTTGCTTTCTCTTTCGCCATTTTCATCACTTCTTCACAATCCAAACCAGAACAAACACAACCTATGTCAGTTTTCGTTAAATCTGATCTAAATTGGTTTCTTAACATTACTGCTAAGTATTGGAGTCATCATCATCTTGAATCCCGAGAACCAGAACTTAAATTAGCACCTCCTACCATGCTCGCAGGGCTTTTATGCTTCATATCTGCTTCTCTATCTAGTGCAGGTGGCATTGGTGGTGGAGGTTTGTCTATTCCCATATTGACTATAGTAGCAGGTCTAGACCTTAAGACAGCTACATGTTTCTCAGCTTTTATGGTCACTGGAGGGTCTATTGCTAATGTCATGTGTAACATGTTAAGTCCTAAATTTGGTGGCAAAGATTTGATTAATTATGATATTGCACTTCTATCAGAGCCCTGCATGTTGTTAGGAGTTAGTGTTGGAGTTATTTGTAACAAAGTTTTTCCAGAGTGGCTCATCATAATTTTGTTTGTTGTTTTTCTTGTTTGGTCTACCTTCAAGACTTGTAAAAATGGGGTTTTCTATTGGAAATTGGAGTCAGAAGAGGTTAAAAGAAATGGTTATCACATTTTAGAAAATGGGTTGGTTAAGGATGATGAAAGCGAAGCGATCAAAAGTAGAAAAGAGCCACTTTTGGATATGGAAATGCAAGATAAAAAGTGTTTTCCATGGCACAAATTTGGGGTCTTACTTTTGATTTGGTTCTCTTTCTCTCTTCTCTATCTTCTTCGCGGTAACCGGAATGGAAAGGTATGATTTCTTGTGATGCATCTTTTTTAAGTTAAAACAAGCTGAGATTATCTGTTCAAATTGTTGTCTCTTTTTCTTAACTAGTACTTGCAAGTTGCAGGTATCTACTAATTATGGTCCCTCTCTTATCAATTATATGACCATTAGTAGCACCTAGAAAGAGTCCTGGATAAGAAAAGTGATGTCAAGTGAATGATCTGCAATCCACTTGCTACTCCCTTTAGTCTTTTATGTCAGGCTCTTGATATTATTCATGTAAAGTTTCAATCTTTTTGAGTAGGAATTCGAATCTAGCAAGGCTATAGATAACTCCAGGCTGCATCAACTAACAAATGTCTGAGAGACAAAATCTTTTGTTATACAGGATCTGTATGAACCGTAATAAGTATTAATTGCACTTGGAGAAAATTTTGCATGAAAAGTGGGTCCCAACATTGTCCTGACTGATTATCCAAATAAAGAAATAGAAATTGAGAGACCCAACATAGCCAAAGTCATTCTCTTTTTAACACCTTAAAATCAGTAGCATTTATTTATATTCATATATTATAAATATGAGCAGGGCATTACACCAGTGAAGCCATGTGGATTGGGATATTGGGTACTCTCATCACTTCAAGTTCCACTCGCAATAATTTTCACAGCATGGATTCTATTCAGAAAACAGAACTGCCAAATTCAAACAACAGACCGACAGGTGCTGAACTGAACCACCTCTAGTTTTATTTTATTTTATTTTTTTTGTTTAATGGACAGTAATAAGTCAGAATTTTCTCGAACTTGTAAAGAACTCTGCAAAGAACATGGAAGACTCAGCAGGAGGCAGAATGCCAAACAAGTTCGTTTTCCCAATAATGGCACTATTAGCAGGTGTACTGGGTGGAGGTTTTGGAATTGGAGGTGGAATGCTCATCAGCCCACTTCTTCTTCAAGTGGGAATACCACCTGAGGTAAATTCTCTTCTCATTCCAATCCTTCTTTGCAGGGAAGATTGGTTAGAGAACATAATATGATCTAACAACTCCGAATTTTACTTCAGGTAACAGCAGCAACTTGTTCCTTCATGGTTTTCTTTTCATCAACCATGTCGTCTTTTCAATATTTATTATCCGGCATGGAGTACACAGACTCCGCCCTTATCTTTGCCGTCATTTGTTTTGTTGCTTCACTTCTTGGTCTGCTGGTAGTCCAGAGAACAATACAAAAATATGGCAGGGCTTCTATAATTGTTTTCTCTGTTGGTATTGTCATGGCTTTGAGTACAGTTCTCATAACAAGCTTTGGAGCTATTGATGTGTTGAGAGATTATACCACTGGCCGACACATGGGCTTCAAATTCCCCTGCTAAAGAGAGAGAACTTAAGAACTTGAAAAATTTTAACGGCTAGTTTTAAATTATAGACAGTCGAATTCCCTCTTAAATCTGTCGAATTCCCTCTTATATCTGAAGCTGCAGTTCAACGCTTCCAGATTTTGTAGCAGGCTGTCATATCGAGATCCATTTCATGGTCAAGGATAAGTCGTACTTTTATGTAGAGAACCTTAGAGATATAATAGTTAGTACCGGTTAAAGCAGATATATTCTAATTTTTGCATTTCAATGACCATAAACTATCTTTACAGGGATTTAAAACAGCAGGTAAATCAGCAAATGAAATTTAACAATTATGATTAATGGAAATTACAAGCTGTCCATACAATTTGATAGGTATTCCAAATTTCCTATCATAGAATCAAGCTGATTCTACTCTTGTACATTTTGGCCAACAGCACCCGGCGGATAAAAAAAGAAAGGGAGAGACAAAAATAAACCTATGACGCAGGAAAGGGAAAAAAATTAAAATTAAAACCACCATAATACGTAACTAATGCGAGTTAATATAAACAGAGGCCAAAAAATTCTGCTTGTTGAGAGCTTGAACCCAAAAGCATGCAATCTGCATGCCAACTTAAGCAGCTGGAGAGCGCAGAACAGGATCCTGCGAGGTATCTAGAGTAGCAGGAGACATAACCTGCCACATTGGAAGTCCAGGATAGCCAACAAAAGGGACCAGCTTGCTGCCAAAAACTTGGCTCGGGGCAAACGGAGCTGGGATGGCAGGAGGATGAGGCATGAATCCTGTTGGAGCACTAAGGATTTTGACTTGCCGCTCAATGTTCTCTTTCTCTGTCTTTAGCCTCTGCTTCTCATCACGGAGCTCATTCTTCTCAGCCTACGTGTAGAAAGCTAACTCAATAAAACTAAGAAGCGATTATGCTGATTTCCTCAGGAATATCCAGTAATATATCAACGAGAAACAAGATATACGTGTAAAGCAACTCTCTTCAGATAATTTTTATATGATGTTCAAAGGTCCAAGTACAAAATCCAAGGGATACCTTTAATTCATTGATTTTCTCCTGCAGACTCTCATTGGACTCCTTCATCTTTTGAGCTTCATCACGTAGCTGATTCACCATTTTCACGGCATCAGCCAATATAACAGATTTGTCCATCTTAGGAAGCATCCCTGGATCTAACAGAGCACCCAATTCCAGAAACCTGGAAATAGCATCAAATACTATATACATGAGAGAGAGAGAGAGAGAGAGAGAGACAGAGAGAGAGAGAATTAAAGCACCATACAGTACAACATGCCTGTCATTCAGCCTATCTCTCCGAATTTTCTCTCTACATGCCTTGGAACCTACTGAATTACAAGACCCAGGCCTCACCCTGTGATGTAATGTTAGTGCAACAAAAGAAAAATTAGGAAAAAAGGAAGAAAAAACTAGTAAATTACTAATAAAGAATTGTATACAATGACCATTGTATTTATGTTTATTAGAGCCATATAATGCCAGAAGCCCCCTGTAGACCATGAATACAAAGAAACAGAATAAAGATACTGCTTCTCATTTGCTAACAATATAAGGACAAAAACAAATAATTAATACCGTTTTCGCGATCCATTGTCCTCAATAACATCAGAGTTCCCAAAGGAGCCATCAAGTCCCACGCTAAAAATATAAATGAAACAGCAAACAGGAATAAGTATGTTAAACAATGCAGTTGATTCATATGAATAAAACAAGTATGCCAGAATAATAATTAGATGGTGTGACAGAGTACTATGATTAATAAAAACAAAAACGAAAACTTGAACTTTGTACGTAAATCTCATGTGAAGACCGAAGAGCTTGACAGAAATCCCCAGGATATACTGTTAGAGAATAAAAAAGAACCATATATGAGAAATCGAAACATCGAAGTTAAAAGCTCCCAGCCTCCCAGTACATTTAGAGATGTCTTGAACTACAATATCATCATAACCAGCACAGCTAAAAAGGAGCTGAAAATGCGTGTACGGTTGTTCAATTCAGGTGATGCCATCACAAAACCACAAGAAAAAGATGAAAGACACAGCTGAAGTACAATCGTATAAATAACATCTAAGTAGCCAATCTTTAACTGGGGTTGGTTTTCTATCAAACCATAATTCAACCAATAATGCATCAATCCTTGAACTGCCAACCAAATAATATGAGTGAAATTTCATCAAAACCATTGCTTTACACCAAATAAAAGTAGTTGGCAGTTAATAGAAGTAGAAGAAAAGAAATGAGGAAGCACCTTACAGAGGAATTATCAATAAAGGCAGTTGAAGACCAGAGTGCTCCTGCGGGCTCAAGAGACGGCAATTCGCCTCCAGGAACAGGAACATCACCTATCAAGTTATAATCAAAAACCCAATTAGCATTATCATTTGGTGACCCCATCATCTCCTCCGTTTGTTTGCCGGACTTCCAAGATTTCTGGCTTGATCTTCCGAGGAGGAGTCACGCCGTGGCTATTTAGAAAGAAGTTAATGAAGCGAGTGAATTAGGTTTGGTTGGTAAAGGTATGAAAGGGAGAAGGGTAGAGGAACAGAAGGGATTTTGAAAAGAGAAACGAGTTCCTACGCATTGCACCACCACCACAAACAAGAGAAGGCGGAGAACGCAACAGAAAGCAACACCAGCAGCTCTAGTTCATAATTGGGCTTTATGGCCCTTTGCTTTTGGGTTTGACCTTTCAACCATCTTCAACTTTCTTGGGCTAATTGAGATCAGCCCAATATACATTAAGAGATTGGCATGATTTCTTGCCACTAGGCCACCACAAACGACACCCCAATAGGCTCTATTGGCCTATTAATTGAGAGGAAAATTTTCCTCCAGGATGGAGACATTCCAACCCCTCCAAAGAATTCATATCCCTTGTCCCTCCCCATTCAACAATGAAACAGCAAATTGGGAATTTGGGATTCCTTTCGATCTTCTATATATATATATATATATATATATATAAACAGATCAGTTTACGTTGTAAAGATGTTAAGTGTAAGTATATAAAAAAAGTCAAGTGTTAGTAGGACAATAACTATTTAAGACAGTTATAAGAAAATAACACATAATAATAAAAAGATAAGTTGTTTTAAATGATGTTTTGATCAAAATAATATATATATTATCTCTAACACTAATATATTAATATATTTATATACTTACGAATAATATTTTTAATAAGTAAAACATTCACATACTTAAAATACGCTATACTATATAAATAATATGTTAATTTTTCAAATAAATATACAACCATTTATAACAAATTATAATAAAAAATAAAATAAAACTTAATTTCTTATTTCAATAAAATAAAAATAAATTTAAAAAAATACAATTCATTTTTAATTAGTAATTAAAAAAAATCTTAATTGATTAACTTAGTGTATGGAGTAGAGTTAGATTGTACGGACACATGGCATAAGATATGAGGAGAACATATAATATACGATAATTTTTTAAAAAGTAGCATCCACACTCTTAGAATATATATCTATAAAAAAATACATACCCCTTTTTAATTATATTAATGCTATATTTATATTTAATATTTATATTATATTGTTTTATTAAATCAAAATAATAATTTTATAATTTTTACTTATTTTGAAAAATAAAAAATTATATTTTTAATATAAATAGATTTAAATAGTTAAACAAGTAATTATAATCGAATTAAATACGAATTTAATTATTGAAGGTAAATTTTTATATAAATTTAAATACCTCAATTTTTAATCGGATATTTAAACGAATTTAAATATTTATAATATATTTAACGATCATTTTATTATATAATTTTATTATTTTTAAATAATATTATAAAATATTATTTCACTTTTTAATGTAACTCAATTATCAAGCCCATACTAATACAAGCACTAATAAACATAGATTAAGTGATATCTTAGGAAAAATTAATTAGATATTCCCAAAATTACAAAAAGTATATAACAGTAACGAATTGCTTTTTTTCACTATTTTTTTGGTACGTCGGAAAATATTTCTTAGATTTAGAGTTTGCTTAGAAATTGAGAAATTCATACGTATAAGTAACAGGAAACTTAGGACCCAAAATCCATTGAGGTCAATTTAGAAAAATCTGAGAAGAACTCTGATGGAAAATGCTAAAACAGAAATCAACCTCACAAAAAATACAACACCGACACAGAATCTATTGAAACTGTTGTGGACACAATAACCATAATTTTTACATCTTCAGAATTATACAAAATATCTTTCTTCCAGACAATATGCGCGCGCACACACACACTATTACGCTACATCCACACGGACGGAGTGCACAAAACTATCAATCCTTTTCCTTATCTCCTCTGGATTGGCACCTACTAGCCTGTCAACTTGAGCTCCTTCTTTCATCAGCACAAACGTAGGCATTGCCTTCACCTCCAGTTTTGAAGCTACCTCCTACCCCAACCGCATATAAAAATTGCATTCAAAACCCACATCACAAGATGATCGATCAAATTTTAGAAGAAAAATATAAGTCTATCAACAGAAACAATTACCTTGACATCATCAACATCAACTGTAAGAAACAGAACATCTGGATAAGCGGAGGCTAATTCCTCAAAAATAGGATTCATGGCCACCGATGGAATACACCAAGAAGCAGTAAAGTGCACAACAATCTACAATATGTGATCTAAAAATTAACATCAGCAAATCGAAAATTTTCAGATTCTTGTAATAACTCCTCTCAATCATCACCAAAATCACAACCAACCCATATGTTAGATTGCTAATCTTATACGAAATCCAAAACATAAGATTATAATCAATCATGTCTATCAAACCCATTTGTTATATAATTAGGATTTTTTTTTTTTTTTTTTTTTTTGAAATATAAGACGGAAAATTAAAAGGGCAAAGCGAAATTTCCAAAATTGAGAACTTTACAATATGAAGGAAACAAAAACTTACAGGGCAGCCTTGATTGTTGGCTTGGGTAACATAGAAGTCCCATGACTGTACTGAATCCACCTTTACAACTTTTGACTTGGTTTGCTGCTCTTGATTCTCCATCTCCTTTCCTCCTCTTCTTCTTCTTCTAGACGCAGCTATTTCTTTAGTTTCCTTGAGCTACCAGAAGCAGGTTAACCAATATATGAATGGGTACCCGTTGGACCCACACATATTCTTGTTTATCCTCTTTTTATTTTTCTACTAACCTATCAGGATATCACCTAAATTACATTTATAGCAAAATATGACAAAATGGAAAAGGGACGGTACCCTCTGCCAGTCCGTTTCTTTTTAGATAGAATCGAAACCAGCGGCGGTAGGGTCCTCTTCATTTAAAGATGGCTGTCAAGCAATCAATCTTATGTCTTTGTCCCCCCGAGAAGATAATTCATTTTCTTTTAAAAAATATTCATCTTTTATCTTTTTTTTTTTTTTTTTGGCAAAGATAACAGGTTAACCATACAGCACATTCTAGAGTTCACGTGATCCACGAAAGACTTTCTCAGTCATGATTTTGCATATGAAGATATTTTTTAATGTTACAAATAACAAATCTCATATATAACAATAACACACCGTAAAAATACAGCAGTTTGTGAAGTCAAATTAATAGAACAACAAAGCTCTATTTTGTTACCTCTGTTCACTAATTAATGAACATTCAAAGGGTCATGTTACTAAGCCAACAAATTGAACTTTCCTCTGTTAAAGAACTAAAAACAAGATCCTAAATCTAAACTTGATTCCAGGAATACAAATTAGTAGCTCAGAGAGCAACTCTACAAACAACCCCTAACTCGCTCAACTTCATCGTACAAACCTGAGGCACAACGATGACCCTCTTATAGATATAACAGTTACTGGGAAAACAGATTATTTGTGTCAAGATGCACAACAAATTAAATCAGAATCAGCTCGATCGTAATGCTGTCTGACGTCTAGGAATTCCAATTTCACAGGCATTAACTCTGGCCGCAAATCGAAGAGAGCACAGCGATTCACCTACTGAAGATGGTTCTGGTGAAAGATTGACAAACATCAACGTTTTTGAATCCCCACCTAGGCATGGCTGTTCATAAAATTATTTAAAATTAGAACATGCAATATTTCAAGACAAATTGGATAATAGAGAACAATTTCTTGTTAAGGTTAAAGAAACGAACTTTACCTGGAGAAGATATGTTAATTTTGAGTTCCTGAAAGGAACATGATCTTCCTTCTTTGCCAGGGCAAATATTACATCACTTAAGGATGACAAGCTTTTATTGATGGCCTGTTTTGCATTGGAAGTTAGGGCAGTTGAGTCAAGTCAAAATGCATATAAATTTAATTTGCAACTAAAGAACTTCTAATGTAAATACCTGAGTTTCCTTCAGCCTCTCCCCAGTTGCTCCACTCCTTGAGAGTCGCTCACTCCCAGCAAGGTCAATGAGGTTTAGCACACCTTGGACTTGTTGTTCAGTGTTCTAGCATTATGAGAAAGAAAACAAGTAAAAAAATAGAGAAATTACAGAAATGAGTACTTGTATACTTGTATAAATAGAAAAATAAAAGACCAATATAGGTATTTACAAACCTCGTTCTCCCCAGATATCCGTAATGTGAAAACAAAATGACTTCTGGATGACTGGTCATTCATTTGTGTCCTACCAACAGACCTGCTTAGTGCAGCTTGCCTTAGAAGAGAGGAAATCTCTTGGATGCTACAAACATCAATAATGGTGAGGCCATCCACGATTGTATTGCCATTTGCATCATGTTTTATAGTATACTGCTTCCCAGTATTTTCTGTAGTGCTTGATCTATTTGTTGACAATAAATCACGAATGTTTTCATTGTATATCTCCAACATTGAAGCCTACCATTTAAAAAGAATATCTATTATAATAGCAGGTCAATGTGATGTGAAAACTTAAAGCTTAGTTGGACTACCTTCATTGTATACTTCCACCCCTGAGCTGAAAGGGACTGGCTAGTTTGAAATATTTGTTCCAAAGACCGAGGTATTAGCCCTTTTTGCTCTTGCATCTCTGTCTTTCCCATCATTGTATATGTTTTTCCAGAACCAGTTTGGCCATATGCGAAAATGCACACCTACAAAAGGCAAAATAGTAGCACTCGTTTATGTACAGTTCTACTAGGAATGGAGTACATAATAAGCTCCATTCCCATGCTTTTTTTCGGAAAATAAGTTAGAACTTCACTTACATAAAAAACAATTGAAATCGACCAAATTTTGACATGCATATTTAATACTGAAAATATCGACACATTTACATTATATAATTCCATATCAGTGCATTTCTGATAGAATTAATTGCTATAAACCACTCAATGTCCTCCAAACACAGTTAACTCATGCTTAACTGCAAGTCATATTTTATATGTTCAAATAAATTAAGTGGAAAGAAAACGCTGCAGGCACCATAGGCTCACTTTATAACCATCAAGAGCACTTTGTATCAATTGAGATATTTCCACAAAAACATCTTGTTGAGAGGCATCATGACTAAACACCTTGTCAAATGTGAAAGGATATTTCTGCCCTGTTACATTGATACAGCACTGGGTTAGCAATGGTAAGATTTTGCTCATCCATGCAATAAAGCCTCCTATGCAGTTAAAAACAGGAGAAATAGAAACTTTCAATTTTACCACTTTGCATCAAATCAATTCCCCGACCAAGAGTTTCTGCTGATGTAGGATAAGAAATAACTGGCGCTTCAGTTCCAACACTATCATCTGGTAACAAGGGTCTCACTCTACAGAATACACGAATATTGCCCTTCAATTCCTGTCATACAGCACAATTTGTTACCAGTTAGACTGTTACAACTGCCTAGAGCATTATGCAAGGATTAAAAATAATAGAGGGAAAAACTAGTACCAGGATAGTGTTGTGTAACTTTTTCCTTAATGTTTCTCCTTCTATTAATTGATGTTCAGCTTCCGCAAGGCGCTCCTGTAGCTCTCGTACAGTTCTTCGTTGTTCTTCGAATTCTGTCTTTGTTTCTGATACAGATAAATCGGCCATCTAAAGAAACACATAAAATAATACTCAATTAGAAAAACTCAGGAGACTTGCTTTCAGAACCTAAGTAACTTTAATTTGTGCACCGCAGGTCCATATTAAATTAAAACATTACCTTTAACTTCTCGTTAGCAGCAGTTAACTGATGCTCTAATAAATGTATACGTTCCCTTTGAGCAGAACAAGTATCCTGTGATAGAAAACTTCCAGTCTCAGAATTTGTTCAACACCCCCCACCCTTCTTAATACATATATAACTTAGTAAGATGGTCTGAGCAAACCTCCAGTAATTTTGATTTTGCCATCAGATTGTCTATCTCGGAAAAAGACTTTCCTGCACTTTCTTTGTACTTCAATACCTCAGCAGTTAAAGCTTGAACCTGTCCTGTTTGACGATCACGGTCATCTCTCACTTGCTGCAATTCAACCCTAAGGCATTTAACTTCATTAACTAGTGATTCTTTCTGACTTATAGCCTCATCTTGAGAAGCCTGGAAATAGCAATGAGAAATACAGCAGCAGATGCCACAATAAATACGTCAATTATGAAACAACCACATCTGCAGTCTACTGATTTAAATAGCAAATTTAAGAAACTTACTCTGGATAAACTTAATTGCTCTTGCAGTGAATTGTAGTGACCCCGTAAAGTGCTGAGGTTCTCCACTATAGTAAGCTTCTCTTTTTCCACTCGTTTGAGAGATTCACGGGCTGTTTCAAGTTCAGCATGCAATTTGCTATTATACTGTTGTAGACTTAAGTTGTACTCTTGCAATCGCTTGTACATATCATCAAGTGAGTTAGCCTGTAGAACATTCAAAATTTATGGGTCATGTAGCAAATGAAACTTGTAGAGTGCAGTAAGGTACATGTAGGGGTAAAAGCGCATGCAGTCCACCAATGTCAGGGAACGCATTTGCCCAATTAGATAATAATGGAAACTAAATTCAATAGACAAAAAGCCCTAAAACAAATGAGGCATTACCCTCTGATTGGCTGCCAATATGTCTTGTTGAGCCTTTTCAAGCTCTTTTGAAAGTGAAGCGTGCAAAGTTTCCACAGCAATTCGAGCTTCTTTTTCTCGTTTATGACAGTGAATTGCATCCTAGTTGCCAAATCACAAAAACAAAATTAACGAGGAACAAAAATAGAGGAAGCATTGTAAGGGCTAACACAACAATTCAATAAATACATCCTTACCAATTTTTCCGATTCTTCGTTTGTGAGTTTCTCTTGTAAAGAAATGCTCTCTTTTCTCAATTCTGAAATAACTTCATTATACTTCTCCTCTCTGCTTTTCATCTCCATATCTAAAATCATACAAATTAATCTCCATTAACACTGTTTTTCTGTTTGTACAACATCTCTATCTTAGTTAAAACAACAAACAACATTGTAATCCAAATGGAGGTAAACCACAACAGTGCACTTGGCGATAGGAAAAAATCGTTTCTTTAAACAGAACCTAAGCATGAAAAGAGGGAAAATCTACAACGAATTTATTGTATTCATAACTTCTCCATGACCATAACATTATATGAATTTCTCAATCTTGAAACTATATAGTCGGAAAGCTAATTCAATATTGAAGATACATAGCTAGAACAAAAAATTAATAAAAGTTACCCATATCTGCACACTTTTTCTCGGAAGATTCCAAAGCATTTCTTAGCTTTCCCTGCTCATCAACATGGCTTTCATCTCTTTTCTGGAACCATTTAATGCAAAGCTTGAGTCTGTTATTAAGTTCACCCACTAATTCCATATTACCCTGCAATATTAACAACACAAAAACAAGTACCAAAATTTTTAAAAAGTTACCAAACTACCGATTGCTAATAATAATATAGCGAATTATAATTATTCGAAGAATAACCTTGTGATCAAACTTCTTCATTTTGGGTCTCTCAATCACCAACGCTTCGATTTCTTCTTTTGTGAAATCGACATTCTCACACTCCGAGCCCTCAGCACTGCCTATGTCACCAGGTGCTGTAACATCCTGTCTTTTGTTAACTGACCCAAATGGCCGTCGGTCAGTGCTGGTAGGTCCCCCAATTCTTCCTGCCCCAATCCTCCTACGCTTGTCCAATGGGATACCGCCACCGCCGCCGCCATCTTTCTACAAATCGATAAGTTCCAGATTAATAAAATAACAAATAGAAATTAAATTTTCAGATCCAAATTTATGTTCACAGTTTACTTACTTTTCTCAGCAGCTAAACAACTCTAAAAATGAAAGAACTAAGCAAAAAAGAATAAGATCACGTCTTACAGTGGAAGGACTTCGAGGGGGTCTGTTCTGGTTCCGAGAAGCCATAATTTGAAGTCGAGAAAAAACAAAGCCCAAACTCAAACCAGGAGGTTTCTACAGATCCCTCGCGCGGTGCATGTAGAGAGGCTCAGATTCAATTAGAGCCGTTGATTTCTCTGATGAACGGTGGGAGATGCGGAAGGATTTGAAAGCAGTAGAACAGGTCGAAATCTGGAGGAAATGAGAGCGAAGAAGAGAGCGTTTTTGAGCGGAGAATGAAATTTGAATAGATTTGAAATGGGAGATCCGGCGCTACTATTTTTACTAATTGGGCCCCTCAAGAAAATGTGAACGTTGCACCCTGCTGGGCCAAACTGGATCGGCATTAACCGAATCGGCCCAGTTCAAGATCCATTCGTAAATCGATATTGTCGTTCCAAACTCAAAACGGCAGAAGCTTCGATTAGTAAAAATAGTAATTCAGTTCTGACTTAGTCAGCGTTAAAATTCATGGCTTTTCCCTACTGATGAATTTAATGAGGACCGAGCCTGAGAAATTTTTTTACATATTTAGTTTATATTGTCAATTCAGTCACACTTTATAGTTATTTTTCTTTTTATTTTAATATATAGCAACAAATGCAAATTTATGACTTGATTGGTATAATACGATATCTGATAAAGATTTCAGTGAGTAATTAGATCTTCAATTTGATACTTTCCTTCCACAATCAAAATGCTTAATGTGTATGTAGATAGCCCAATTGGCAAGTGACATGCTTGCAAAGAAAGCTCCGATCCAATTAAAGGATACCACTACTTGCATGCAAACCCTGATTTGAAATTAGCCAATGAAAAATCCCTAATCCGACAGGGATAATAATGCGCTTTACTGCAATTACCCGTAATAGTTTTTCGAAATAAAACTCAAGTTGCCTCCTCTTCATGGAATAGTTAACGACGTAGGTCAGAACATGTTGGTTTGACTCCTGCCACCTGTAGTTTTTACATTTATTTATTTGATAAAAGATAATAATTTTTTTACTAAATCGAACCAAAATGCAACAATTCTTTATTTAGCAAGTTAGGCAATTAACTTCACGATTTAAGACTAACCCAATTCCTTATCCTACTTAGAGGTGTAATTTGATTTAATACATACTATTTATACCAAAATTTCAAATTTCAAATTGAAATTTTATTTTACAATAAATTTTGAAATAAAAATTTAGAATATAAAATTCATAAAAAAAACATTCTATTTTAAATCTTTTATTTCTATTTTTAATTATATATAAATTTTTTTAAGTGAACAAAAACCAACTTCATTTAGATATATATTTTCTTTTGTCAACATCAAATTGTCATTTTAATATTTTAAATATCATATAAATAGATAAAACAATTAATTATCGAGTCTAAAAATTTATATTTAGGCGTATGTGTTCTTTGTTTAGATTACGCAAGAGATGACCCACCTTTGTTTCGACAGAGAAACGCAATGCATAATAAATGTGGGCTAAGTCTAAATCGTGGGCCTAAATTTGATCCAGAATAACGGATCAATGATCATGGACAATTTCGTCACTTTATCTGCAGCAAAAGAAAATTCTGAAGTTCCCGCCTTTCGAAGCCAGTCAAAGGACAAGAAATATAATCCAACCATCCACGGTGAAACAATCCAACGGCCAATATCACGATCAGCGTGACTCCTACTGATTGGCTCTCATTTAATGTTAAAGAAAGAAAAAATTATATTTCCTTATATAAGGTCTCTCCTCGCCGTCTCGCATCAAACAAATTAACTGTTTAGATTCAGCGCAGCCAAAGCTCGAATTCTCTTGGAAATCCAATCAATTCTCTGATTCTCTCTTTCGGTAGAAAAAAGATGGCAGTAAGAGGTAAATCTTTGGGTTCTGCGACGCCCAAAAAAAGTGCGTCGAGGAGCAGTAAGGCCGGTCTGCAATTTCCCGTCGGTCGCATTGCTCGGTTCCTGAAACATGGAAAATACGCTGAGCGTGTTGGTGCTGGAGCACCTGTGTATCTTGCCGCTGTGCTCGAGTATCTAGCCGCTGAGGTATATCCCTAACCTTGCGTTTGGAATTAAATTACTTGATTTTTGGTTTCGGAATTTTCAGGGATATGTTCATTTGGGAGCTAATTTTTTGTATTTATTCGAGGACGTAGGTGTTGGAGTTAGCTGGGAATGCAGCAAGGGATAACAAGAAGAACAGAATTGTGCCAAGGCACATTCAATTAGCGATTAGGAATGATGAGGAGCTGAGCAAGCTGCTTGGTTCTGTAACTATTGCTAATGGCGGTGTGTTGCCTAATATTCACAACATGTTGCTACCTAAGAGAACTGGTAGTGGACCTAAAGGTCCTGGTGATGATGACAACTGAGGATTTTTTTTTATGTATGCCCTTTTTTCTTCTAATGAAAACAGAGTATTATACTGTAGCAATTGTAGGTTCTGAATTAGCTTTTACTTTTCCATATTCAGATTAGATTTTAGGGTTCTATTTTTTTTTTTTTTTGCGCTAAAAATGAATTGATATGTTGTACTATGTCATATTCAGAAATGAACAGAGTAATTCCATTCGAGTCACATTTGCATTTCTTTTGCTTTTGTCTTCATAAATTGGTTGGTATACTTTCTTAATCAAAACAGCAAACGGATTTAACTTTTGAGCACCTCCAAAGTACAATCTTCATGAATTAGTTTGTATACTACTATATTTTATGAATTAAAATAGCTAACAGAGTTAACTTTTTGCAACTCTAAAGTACAAATTACTGTAATGTGGCAACCCAAATTCCACATGAATGACACAGGGAATAAGGGAAAATGAATTAAAGCTTGGTTAAGCATGGGCAGCTCCTTGGCGGGGTGTTTCTTCTTTGGCTGCAGCAGTGGCTGACACGTAATAGGCTACTATGAAAAGTCCATGAATGAAACAGAGGATGCCTCCTATAGATAGCACTCGATGGTGAGATATCCCGCATGATTTCCTTGATCTTGAGTTTGCCATTGTCCCTATTATCAGCATTGAGAATCCAATTGCCAGTATAATCCTGCGTTGTCACACCAAACTAAATTCGCAGGAAAAAAAACAAAAAGGAAGAAAGAGTTGCTGATTTCAATTTTAGTCCAACTTATGTCATTTAGCTTTGCATTAATTAAATTCTGATTGTTATTCCCTTATCTTTATCCAAGGACAAAAATACCAGGAAAAGATGAGGGAGGTGACAGCTAATTGCTTGTTAGCAGAGGCCTTCGAGAAATCTTCCTTGGACCACATGCATATGCACCCGCCAAAGAGGTTAGCAATAGCATGAGCAAGGACCACAAGCACCGCTGCAGCCAAGCCAAGCTTGAATGCTTGATAGCTTGGGTCTCTACACTCGAATATCCACATCCTTAAATGCTTTACCTATCCATCAAATACATTTCAATGCCATCAATTCAAATTAAGATATAGCGGGAGTCAGACATTTCTAGTTCAGTTTAATTTAATTGTTCACTTACTTTGTTCTGGGCTATTTCAGCTTCAATTCCGAGTATCCCAGCTGCAATATCCATGGCCATAATCAGAAGGCACACTAAAACACCTACGTTCTTTGCCATTCTTTTTGGTTTTTTCAATATTGAGCACAGCAACAGTTCTTCTGAAAATTGTGGAGAAGAAAGAGAAGGCAGAGGAGCTCTTATAAGGAACTTCACTTTTCAATCATCAAGCTTTTATGAATGCATTAAGTGGGGAATACGAATAAAGCGGAACGAGGCACGCAGATTATTACTAGATATTGAGGGCGATTAGCTGTGACTTAAAGAGTAAAAAGCTTCTTTCCTGTTTGTAATTTCCTTTATTCTTTCTTTTACCATCTCCTTTCCTTCTCAAAATTCTGATTCCTTTCATGGGATGCAAGGAAAGCAGAGTATCACTGGCATGATAAACACTGTGATGTGCATGGACAACTAAGCATGCATATTTTTTGAATTATTCCTGTATAAGCTACATAGAAAAAAACATTACTCAATTTCATGTTTGATTTTTTTTTTCTTTTTATGAATTGTAGAATCCAATTCTTATGTGTAAAAAAGAAAGATTTTCTTATGACTAGTAATATTTTCGAAATTAATTTTGCAAGAATTAAATTTTCCAGCAAGGAAAAAGGAAATCATAGATAAGAAAGAATGACACGTGACAACGGCATGTCCACGTGCCGTGCGATGGGGGCATATAACTATATATAATAATTAAAAAAATTAAACGCGATGATTGGCATTTCTAGAACCAGCTCAATACTTCCTAAAATCTTCATCCAGAAACAAAAAGATCAAACTCATCCACTACGACTCTGACAGCAAGGGAAAGGAAATCGAAGGAATCAGAGAAAAAGAAGGGAAAGGAGAAAAGGATGTCAGTGTATTATCCATGGAAGACCTTTGAGGACGACGAAGATCGACCGGAGAAGCCTCGCCGATATGGAGTCACAGAGATACGAGGTCCTCAATATACTCTTTTAAGCCAAAACATGCTTCGAGTATGTACTCTTTTTCAATGATTTCTAAAATTTCATATTCATTTAATTTATCTAAGTATTATTACTCATTTGCAAATTCCAGTTGATTGAACCGTCATATGTTTTAACAATGTTCAGTTGCTCAAAATGGAGAACCTTAATGAATTTCTCCGATTTGCATGCACAAATTTATATTTATCTGACTTTTTTTTATTAGAACGATCATGTTGTCTAGCTGAATTTATAGCAAATTAGTACATGAGACGTTAGTTTCTTTCTCAGGCTAAGGTAATTGAATCAGAATCTGTTTATGGCTAGCGGAGGACTATTCTTCCTGATCTTATGTGCCGTCTGTGCTTGCTATTGTAATGTTTGGCAGGATATTTTCGAGTCCATGGGGCAATTTGTGGATGGGCTCAAGTTCTCCGGAGGTTCCCACAGTCTCATGCCAAAGTCTTTTATAAAAGAGGTGATTGACGTGGCCCATCAACATGATGTATATGTCAGTACTGGTGACTGGGCTGAACACTTGCTTCGTAAAGGTCCATCAGCTTTCAGAGAATACGTTGAGGTGCGGTGTTTGAGAGAGATTGTATACTGCATGTTTAGAAGGTTTTATAGGTATGGTAATTTAATCTTCATATTATGATACCTGATACTTGATAGGAATGTAAGATTATGGGGTTTGATACAATCGAGCTTGATGTGGGGTCACTCGGAGTACCAGAAGAGACACTTTTGAGATATGTGCGCATGATTAAGAGTGGTGGTTTGAAAGCAAAGCCTCAATTTGCAACAAGGATTAACAAGTCTGACATTCCCGTTGGTGGCGATATAGCATTTGGGTCTTATGTGCCTCCAACACCTCGAAGCTCTGGTAAGGCATCGGAATCTTCCAAGATACAGTTATTTTCAGAATTATCTAGGCTGTGATATTTGCTGTGGTAAATTTTTATTCTTTGTCATAATCTGATGTTTGAAAGATGGAAATATGAGCCAGGCAGAGTGTTTGATGAATTCTGCATAATGATGCATTCTTAACTAAGGAGTGTTTATGAGCATAATTTCCTTGTGGATAATTCACAAGCCTTTTTGTTTACAGGTGTTTATTTTTAAAGTATATTCTGAAAAATTGGTTCTCTACCAGCTTAATTAAAAATCAAATGGGGTGCTTCCTTGAAGCTTTGGATATGTATTATATGTTTCTTTGTAATTTAATTATTGTCCCCTTACTGATTTTGGAAAGGCATTTCCTTTTATTGTGTCAATGCTATCAGTTTTTGTATAGTGTGTACTGCAGCTTATCAACTGTCATGAAGTTATTCTTAGCCAAGATTTTCCATGTCCAAAAATGTGTTCAGGGTTTCAAGTTCAGCATTTTCAGTTTTTGATCTATGTTCCTGACCTTTGTTTCTTGGCTGTGGTGGTTTTGCATTTGCTGTCCTGCGTTGAGTCCCTGTCAGTTAGGGGTAGTCCTTAGTTTGCAATGCCCTGATGAGGTCTGAAATGTCATTTACTTAGTGATGCTCATTACAAGCTTTGTGTTCTTCAATGATGGTAAAAGTATTAAAAGCAACTGTGTGAAAGATGCAGATGGTTTGCCAGTTTTGGAAAAATAAACCCAACGTTTTGTTGTTTATTAAAAACCCTAGTATTCTGTGATGTGCATGGAAAAAGTTATAGCACATATCCTACCAAATAGATGGGTAGTTTGCTGGCTTAATGGTAAGAACCCTTTCAAATAGCTACGCATGTCAGCAGGAGAAATGAAGTCATGCTTATCATAAGGATGTTCATCTCTTTTACAGAATTTATTGAAGATGTAGATCTCTTAATTAGAAGGGCTGAGAGATGCCTGGAGGCCGGAGCAGACATGATAATGATTGATGCTGATGATGTCTGCAAAGATTTTGATTCTCTGAGAACAGATATAATTGCGAAGGTCATCGGACGACTAGGTATTGAGAAAACTATGTTTGAAGCATCTAGTGCTAGAACAGCAGAGTGGTTTATTAAACGCTATGGTCCTAAGGTACATATGACTCTTACATTAATATAATACTGTTATCTACTGCATTTATGCATAGTAGTGAAGTAACATCTTTTTTTCTCAGGTGAACCTCTTTGTCGATCATTCTCAAGTAATTGGGCTAGAATGCCTTCGGGGACGCAATTTGGGTAAAAATAACCCTTATATCCTCACTTAATCATATTTTCTGTCCTGAACTGTTGCTTTGTGCAACTTATATCTTGTCGGAAGTCAATGGTTATTACTGCTGCTGTCATTTTGCATTGTCTGTTTTGGAAGTGCTAAATAAACCTCAAATTGTCTGTTCCTGGAATTTTGATTCGTTGTGATATATATTCATAGATGGAAGTCAACTGTCTGTGCGCATGTTGTAATTTTGTTTGTTTATACTAAGAATGCAAGTTGCTAGACTTGACTTGTGCGAGTGAAGATGTTACCGAGCAATTATCAGACGAAATAATAATAGAAAAGTCTAGTCTGTCAATGTTGCAGTGTCTCAGTAGCGGGGGTATAAACCGAATTTCAAATATGTGAGTGTGTGTGTGTGTGTGTGTGTGTGTGTGTGTGTATATAAAACACATTCTGAAAGAATCGTGAGCATGTGCATAAATCCATGGTGCAACGTGATGAGGTGGGCGTTTCCGGAACTCGTGACAATAATGGAGATGTGGTCTTCAAATGTGATTTGTAATAAACTTAAAGGAACGAGCTTTGTCTTAATTTGGTCCGTTTGTCACGCTTTGGCAAATGACTGATTTCTTCGAACAAGACAATAATAAGGCATCTCATTCTCAGATGAAAAGGGAAAGCAAATTACTTTTGGTTAATTATACAAAGTAATGGGCGTGAATCATTTGACTGAGACATCCAACTTTTTATTTTCTTTAAGCATGAGGAAAGAGTCCAACCTACACAAGATTATGCTACTTCGATATTCTGTAAGGATATTAATGGAGTATTAAATTTATTTTCTAACTTATATTAATTTTTATAGAAGATATTATTAACTTCATTCCCTAAATTATATAGAGAACCCGACTAAATCCGAAGTTATATATATTGCATTCTTGCCCACAAAAAGAAAAAAAAAAAAAAAAGGTTTAGTTGAGGAAACACAATTAGCTCGAATTTAATTTGTTGTTGAAAACGAAAATAGACATTCACTGTAAGATTATTCTTGTTAGGGTGTTGCAGACATTATTAAAAGATTCTTCCTACTTCAAACTTGGAAGCTTAACATAACTATATATATATATATATATATATATATATATAATATGGACTCGAAAAAAGTCAAAGACTATATTATGTCTTTTGTCTTTAACTTGCATCTATTACCATGGCTGGTTCAATAAAGAAAAGTTACAGAAATGGTGTATAGACTACTAAAACAGAAACGTGATGTCCAGGAGAAATGCCTTTCCTTGATAATCTTCTTTGCTTGGCAATTTGTGTGCTTCATACAAAAATTCTGTACGCATTCTCAAAACTTTTGTAGTTTAGAAAATAATCGAAAGCAGCCAAGAGAGGATCAAGAATATATATATATATAATGCCTGCATTCTGGTTTTCTCTGAAAAGATCATTACAGTGCAAATCACAGCAATCTGACGTGCATGTTCCGAGGGTCAGGAGCAATTCATCCAGCATTCAAACGAAAAAGCCATGCGGGTCTGGTTGCTCCAGATCCGTCTCTAATCTAAGAGATGTTATTCATGGAAGCAAGAGATACACAGAGAAAGCGCCGAGTTGCAGCCCGAGATCTTTGGGTAGCAGTGACTTTCTTAACCCTATAACCCATGAAGTAGTTCTTAACGACTCCACCTGCGAACTAAAGATTTCTGGTTTTGGCAGCAATGCCAGCGGTGGTGGTGCTAAAGGCGTTTCTTCTACTTTTGTGGGTACTCTTAAGCCCGGAACACCTGGCCCTGGTGGCTATGAACTGGGTACCCTTCATCTCCCAAGAAAGTCAAGTAATAATCTTTCACGGAGGATTCAGGGCGATTCTCCTGTTTTTGGTACTGGCATGAGTATATCTTCCAAGTCCAGAAGTTCTTTTGATGCAAAATTTTACGATTCTTCTTCATATCTGATTTGCAAAAAATGTTTCGACAAGTTCAAGACTCTGGATGCTGTTGAAGAACATCATCTTTCCAAACATGCCGGTAACAAAAATGCCAAAATCCAATTCTGTTTTCATATTTTTCACATTCAATTATTAGTTCTAATATTCTTGTTCATGAAAATGAAATCTATGATCTTTGAGGAAAAAAAAATTAACTAGACAGTCATTATCTTCTGTTTTCTCTTTAATACTTTTTTAATTTCTTGGAATTAGACAAACTTGTCTTTAGTCTTCTTCATGGCTATTTGAATCCAAAACTTTCAACTATAAATTGTACCTGAGATTTCTGTTCTGTGAATTGTCACTGCCATTTTTATGATAGTTGCAGGTGGTTGTCGTTTCACTTAATTTACTGTACCCTTATAATAATGATTTCTTGTTATTTCTTTCTTTAAATTGTAATATAAGTAACAATTTTTGCGTTGGAGTTTTTTTACAGTCTCTATTGGTCAGAGAGAAACTCACGTCACTCTCCTTCTGCAGTTACTGAACTGGTAGAAGGTGACTCATCCAGGAAGATAGTTGAAATTATCTGCAGAGCTAGCTGGCTAAAATCTGAGGCTAATTTTATTCGCATAGAAAGAATACTAAAAGTCCATAACATGCAGAGTACAATTGCTCAATTTGAAGAACATAGAGAAATTATCAAAATCAAAGCTAGTAAACTTCCGACAAGACACCCACGTTGTTTAGCAGATGGAAATGAGCTCTTAAGATTCCATGGCACGACTATTGCTTGTTCTCTTGGCTTAAATGGCTCTTCTTGTCTTTGTACAATGGAGAACTGCGGCGTTTGCCAAATTCTGAGAAATGGGTTCTTAAAGAAAGATCTTAAAGATGGAATTGGTGTTTACACAGCTTCTACAAGTGGAAAAGCCTTAGAATGTATTGAATTTAGTGAAGAAAAAAGTTCCTCAAGAAAGGCTTTGTTGGTATGCAGAGTTATTGCTGGAAGAGTTCATAAGCCTCTGGAAAATTTTCAAGAAATTGCAGGTCAATCGGGTTTTGATTCACTGGCAGGAAATTATGGTCATCAAAATTGTAATATTGAGGAGCTTTATTTACTAAATCCTAAAGCTCTCCTTCCTTGTTTTGTAGTAATTTGCTAACCCTGAAAGGTAATATTAAGCACTCAATTTTTTTTTTATTTTTAAAAAAATTTTCAAATTTCCTCTGTTCTGCAACATTTATAATTGTTTCTTTACTTTCTGTCTTGTATATTTATAACTGGGCCTCTCCCAGCTTGTACACTTTCTCACCCACATGGTCATACATAAATGATATTGATGCATAGCCCTCCATTTTTGAAGCAGAAAATATTTCAGGAGGTAAGAAGAATTTTAGTTCGGGTGCAAGTAAGATGTCCTCTGGTGACCTGTCTCTGTCTCTTCCGTCTTATTGCATATAAATCTGGCTTTTCAATGCAGGAAAATGTTTGCATGGACATGTGTGGGCTTAGGCACCAAATGATCAGTTAGCCCGAAATGTTCAGTTCAGTCCATTGGCCCGGTCGAGAAATTAATAAAACACTATTTAATTTTGCTTTTTTTATATTTTTACCCAATAGAAAAACAATATTTTATTATTAATCAAAAAGTGATTGCCATTTTTTTAAAATCATTTTCAGTCAAATTGTATTTTGTTTTTTGATACTGAATATTTTTTTCTGAACTAATCAGGTATAAATATGAAATACGTAACATTTGAAAATAAATAATCGTTTTATTGAAATTTGAAGCCCATTTAGACTAAATTGGGCCGCACGAGAGGACAAAATTTGACCTCTTTGAAAGCCCGACCTAAAATTCGAGAACAAAAAGTAATTTTAGTTAGGAGAGACATATACACCAGTTGATGTGTGCAATTTTAGAGAATGCCATGAAAACTGAGTACATTTTTTTTTTTTTTTTTGATAATGTATTTTCTATTATATTTTCTTTTTATAGAATAATTTCTATTGTTATCTTTAGAGTTAGGATTTTACTTTAAATGTTTAACAATATTCTTAACTTTAAATGATTTCCTTTGACAATATATTTATTAAGCGTTATAGAGTTTAAACGCTATTCGGGTCCGACGTTGTTCGGACATGACTCCTTTTACCTAGACATTTATTAAGTATTATAAAATTTAAACATTATTCGAGCATAATATTATTCGAGTGTAACGATGTTCAGATCTTGATAACTTTTTCATTTTCCAGTTTTTTAGAGAATACCGAATAATAGTTGCTATATGTCAAAAAGAAAAATTACATTTTATTTTATTTTTTCTGAGAATGAAGAGGCCACCACACGCATATATATATATATAAGAAAGAAACATAATTGAAGGGAAAAAATGGAAAAAAAAAAAAAAAAAAAAGATAGCCAGTAATGCTCGCTTGGCCCATTTTCTATTTATATATCTATCCATCTACCTCCTCGGCCGCGTGACAATCTACCCCGCTATTTCTTTTTCTTTTTTCATGGAAAAATAAAAATTTATTCAAAAATCTCATCGCGCAGAGCTATATATTTGGAGGGACAATGCTCGACTCTGTCGGACCAAATATAAAATAAACCTTTATTGCAAGTAGATAAATAATATTGCTCCATGAATTTTCAAATTTGAATTATATCCATTTAGGATTCTGCATAATTTGAGGAGTTGATCAACACATGTCAGCAGCCCTTTCTAAGTACACTCACATCTTGAATGGAAGATCTAATAGCGAGTCAAGTCCCAGTTATGGTACTAATTTGTAATTTTTCAAAAGTAAAGGGCCGAAACTATTAATTAGGATATAGTGTAAGTATTGAAGTTTGAATTCTCGGTAGAGCACAAGCCAGGTCACGTGCTCACCTTATATTCCGTTATTGTGAATTAGTTGAATTAGTGCCGAAACTGAAACGTCCCGTATAAAAGACACAACATCGAAGACAACATTCAAGAACCACGCCAACGCCTACTATTCTCTCTGCGACTCTCTTTTGATTACATAGAAAAAAGAAAAAAAAAAAAACTAGCGATCATACTGATTCAATCTGAAGCAGCTATGGCGACCCAATCAAACCCTAAAAAGACTGCTTGTGTGATCGGTGGTTCTGGGTTTGTGGCTTCTTTGCTAGTGAAGCTGTTGCTCGAGAAGGGCTACGCAGTAAATACAACAGTTAGGGATCCAGGTTCGGTCTTTGGTCATCATCTTTGATTTCTCTGTCTTTACTTCCTTTACTTCTTCATTTCTGGTTCCCTTCGCTGTTGGAACTTGGAATATTTTCCAGATTTTACATTTATGGCACCATCATTGGACTTTTATTTTCATAATATACACAGGAAATGGGAAGAAGATATCTCACCTCATGGCACTAAAAGAATTAGGAGAATTAAAAGTATTTGGAGCTGATTTGACAAATGAAGAAAGTTTCAACGCTCCCATAACAGGTTGTGACCTTGTCTTCCATGTTGCGACCCCTGTTAATTTTGCTTCTCAAGATCCTGAGGTACAAATATCTTAGATACTGAACTACACATAGAGAATCAGAATAATAGATAATGATTTTCTTCCTCTTTTTTCCTTTTATTTTATATATTTGGATTGGGTACTTCAAACAATTAGAATGACATGATAAAGCCAGCAATCCAAGGAGTACATAATGTTCTGAAAGCCTGTGTAAAAGCTAAAACAGTCAAAAGGGTCATTTTGACGTCCTCAGCTGCAGCTGTGACAATCAATAAGCTGAATGGGACAGGTCTGGTCATGGATGAGAAAGATTGGACAGATGTTGATTTCTTGACTTCTGAGAAACCACCCACATGGGTAATTTCTTCACTTAACACATTTCTTGATTTTGAATTAATACCCAATTGATCCGAATGATTAACAATCGGTGAATGATTAAGAAATACTCCCTCCATTCGACTTCAAGTTTTAGTAAAAAATATTTCCGCTCCGTACATTCTTATATGCAGGGGTACCCTCTTTCCAAAACTTTAGCTGAGAAGGCAGCCTGGAAATTTGCTGAAGAAAATAACATCGATCTCATTACAGTTATCCCTACTCTTATGGCCGGTCCTTCTCTTACATCAGACATTCCAAGCAGCATAAATCTAGCGACGTCGTTGATAACAGGTTTTGATTCAACTAGAGAACTAAATTATATACGAGCAATTTTGGAATTGATGGACTTATATATATAAAATTAATAACAAATTTGCAGGAAATGAGTTCCTGATAAATGGATTGAAAGGCATGCAAATGTTATCAGGCTCTATCTCAATAGCGCATGTGGAGGATGTTTGTCGCGCGCATGTTTTTTTAGCTGAGAAACAATCAGCTTCTGGTCGATACATATGTTGCTGTGTTAATACCAGTGTTCCTGAACTTGCCAAGTTTCTGAGTAAAAGATATCCTCAGTATAAAGTCCCAACTGAGTAAGTTTCAGGTTCATTTTCTAACTACAGGAATAACCAATATAAATCCTAATTCTTTTTGAATAAACAATTTCAGTTTTGGAGATTTCCCTTCCAAGCCCAAGTTAATTCTGTCATCGCAGAAGCTAACCGGTGAGGGGTTCAGCTTTAAGTATGGAATTGAAGAGATTTATGATCAAACTTTGGAGTACCTGAAGGCTCAAGGGATGCTGAAGTGAAGATTTGTGATGGCATTTTTCATATGTGGTGTTATGTAATATAATCTTCAAGAATAATGCTAAATGGAAGCCTATATGTCGTCATTTTTTCCAGTATGAGGAAGAAACAGCTACCATTTGACCTCTATTCATAGCATGCCCTCAATTACTTTGATTAATAACTTTCAGTATTAAATTAAAATTTCCATTAAAGAGGAAATTATATACATTTACCAACATTTGTTTTCTAAAAAAATTCAAATGAATTCCAAATTTAAATTTGAACAAAGAAGATGAATTCGTCGGTCTATTTCATAGTAACTAGAATTTAAATGTATCTTTCTCAATCGCTATAATATTGAGAATTTATAATTTAAAAATTCACGACTAAAAATAAAAAAATTTATAATTTAAGAATTTATGACTAAAAATAAAAAAAAATTCGATACATAGCATTATTAGGCATTAAAATTCACGAGCAACTTAATATATTACCTTTTCTTTTCTAAGTAAAAATTAAATAAAAAAATAAAAGATAAAATGCGTTGTTTGATTTAGTATATAGATCATAAGGTGGGGCGAGCAGGGAAACCATTTTGGCGGAAAACGAAACTTTTAAAAGTTTAGGGGGACAAAATGTAATTTTTTATACATAGGGGCACCAATTTCATGAACTATGAAGCTTACACTTAAGTGTGTGGCGTCTTAATGAGATATGGGCCTATGTTGCACCTACAAATTCAAAGTTAGAGAGTGAAATTTGTATAAAAATTAAATTGGAATGAAATTGTAATAAAATATTAAAATTATGGATGAAATTAATATAAAAATTAAATCAGAGTGCAATTATAATAAAATTTAAAAATAAGAGTGAAATAATATATTAAATTTATGTTTTTCACTTGACAAACAGTAATAAAAATAAAATTAG
Organism: Jatropha podagrica; assembly: GCA_947857235.1. Classification (NCBI taxonomy): domain Eukaryota; kingdom Viridiplantae; phylum Streptophyta; class Magnoliopsida; order Malpighiales; family Euphorbiaceae; genus Jatropha; species Jatropha podagrica. The sequence goes on from CANUEP010001743.1 coordinate 66,824, forward strand.
CTATAGCAAATAGAAATTTTTAGATGTGGAAGTCAAAATTAAATATATCTTGTGGTAGAAATTGAAGCCATGATCCACGCACGGTACTTAGTGGCTAAGGCCACTACCTCAGTAGATAGAGCGGTGGTGGATAGATAGGATATGCCTGACTCATTCTTCCATTATTATTTCCTGTTGGAAACATTTTTGGTACAAGTTACAATTTGAAATCTCTTCAATCCACTAGAGAAAAATAATATAAATTGAAATTAAATATTGCATTATCAAAAATATAGGAATCATTTGCCTTCGATAATTTATTATTTATTTTTTAAAAAATTATTTATCTAGACTTCATTTATAGCTATTAGCTATGAACTAAACTAATAACAACATATATTTTTTTAAAATTATTTTGATTTTATTTTTTTGTAATATACGGTAAGAAATATTATATTTTTTTTATTGGTTTGGTCCATAAATGAGAGTACGGATTTGATTTAGGTAAAATCTTTTCTATTTTTTTATTTGTTTTTGCTTGCTTATTGTGCTTTCATCATTTTATAATCTTACATAATACTTTTATATGGTTAACTTTCTTCTTCTTATTAGTCAGGACTTAGCTTTCTTCTTCTTCTTCTTTTTTTTTTTTAAACTTATATTCGTGTGTTACTTTCTCGTTTTAAATGCATAGTTAAGTACTTTATTTTATTTTATTTTTATTTTTTCTTTCTTTTTTTTTCTCTGAGTTTAAATACAAAATTTAAAATTTTCATGATCATAACTTTTTTGTTTTATAAAAAATCAAATTAGAAATTTTATTAATTAAAATTTTATACAAATATAACGTATAGATAAACATATTTTTATATTTTTATATATAAAGTTTAATAATAAACCATATATACAAAAAAAAAATATATATAATTTTGATTTGAAGTATCTGATGAAGTTGATAGAACCTAATATTCATACAATATGCGATCTTTGGTGGCTATTTATGACTATTCTTCCACTCTATGGTCCTCCTACAAGTCCGATATGATTGCCTTCAAATTTTTTCTTTTTATTGAAAATAAGATTTATATTTTTTTCTGCATAACTATCTAAATAATAAAATACGTTCGACAAAATCACCATAATGGTGATAACAATAACTCAAAACTAAATCTACAAACAAAATATCAAAATATGAGCAACAGTAACTCAGAACTAAATCTGAGAATAAAATATCAAAATATGAACAATAATAAGTCTAAATATTTAGACAATAATAACTTAAATCTGTAACTAAATTTAAGAATGATCTAAAAAAATAATAAAAAAAGAAAGGGATGACCATCAATGAGAATTCATTGATGATGATCGCCCGTAGAAAAAGAAAAGAGAGTGATTAGATTTTAGGATTGGAGAGAAAGAAGTAGTGTGGATCATAACTTACTTAATATTATCTAAATTGAGATTTTAAATGTATGGTTTGATATGATTTTCTTTTTAAGTTTTCATGCCATTATAGTTAATTATAATTTTAATTTATCCGTTCATATTTATATTTAGTGATAAAATTAAAAAATAATTATTTATTTTGACTTATTAATTTTCGTAGCACACCACTCTAAATTAATGCAATTTTAAAATTCCATTTTTCTACATGCATGAATATAAATGTATGTGAGAAATTGAATTGCAATTTTTTTATATATTTAAATTCAATAAACAATATTTAATTGTCAATCTTTTAGTAATAAATTTAATATTACAAATTTTGGTGCCTAATGTCAATTAATTTGAGCCTTATTTTCTTAATGATTGATTTTTTTTTATTTCTCGTTAGGAGGATTATTAAGCGGAAATAATATTTTAGGTTACAAAAAATCACTTTTCATTGCGGTAATTTTACGGAGTGATGTTACTTATGTGGGGCTATTAAGTTTGAAGCGTGCGTGACAGATGGGAAGTACACTGTACACGTGCGTAATTATTTAGCTGATTGCCTATAAATTTCCTTGCAAAAATTGCCAGACTGCAAGTCCATTAGAAGCTAAACCTATAGTTAGCCATTTGTTTCCCCTATCATACTCTTCTCAACCATTATGGAAGTCGGGCGACAATTATTACAATCTGGTGCTAATTCTGAAGCCTTTGACATTGTGCAAGAAAGACGGTCTGCTAATTACAAGCCTAACATTTGGAAATATGATTTTCTGCAATCTCTTTCTAGTGCATATGATGTGAGATTCTACCCCTCCTCCACCTGAGTTCCTAGTTGAAGGATTTGTATGCATATATATGTAAAAAATTCATTCCAGTACTTCATTAAAGCTTGAGAATGTAATATTTTTGCAGGAAGACCAATACAAAACAAAAATGGAGAGGCTGAAAGAGGATGTTAGGCATCTGTTTTTTGAAGCAGTTAACTTGGAAGCTAAATTAGAGCTTGTTGAATGGATCAGAAAGCTTGGTCTGGCAAGCCATTTCGAAGATGAGATCAAGAAGGCTCTAGATATAATAGCATCATCCACAAGGAACAACAGTCTCAATATCGACAAGAGCCTTTACGTCGCTGCCTTATCTTTCACGCTTCTCAGACAGCATGGTTATGAAGTTTCACAAGGTGAAAGTCCAAAGTATATATAATCTCTTTTTGTTAAAGATACAAGTTATTCTTGATTATCACCTGAATTTTATCCAAAACATTTAATTATCTTTATGATTTATCCGTACTAACGGTAAATTAATGAACTTCTAAGCGCAGAAATGTTCAGTGAATTTTTGGACGAGATGGGCAGTTTCATGGAAAGTAAATGCTTGGATGTTAAAGGAGTCCTGGAGCTTTTCGAAGCCTCCCATGTAGCTTTACAAGGTGAAGATATCTTAGATGAAGCAAAGGCTTTCTCTATCAGAATTCTCAAAGACATCAAGTCCAGAGATGACAACTTGTCAAAGCATGTGGCTCACTCTTTGGATCTCCCATACCATTGGAGAGTGCAATGGTTTGATGTGAAATGGCAAATAGACACATATGAGAAAGACAAAGACACAAAAAACACGTTACTTGATTTGGCAAAACTTAATTTTAATATTGTCCAAGCCACACTGCAGAAAGATCTAAAGGAGATATCCAGGTATAAGTAAATATATGTCTTTCAACGTCAAAATATAACGTATGTATATGGAAATAGTGGAACCATCAAGAGTTAACATGCATCTATCTTGTGCAAACTTTTTTACAGGTGGTGGTCGAGTTTGGGTCTAATAGAGAATCTCAACTTTACAAGAGATCGTTTAGTTGAGAGCTTCTTGTGCTCAGTAGGTGTTGCTTTTGAACCTCAGTTCAGTTGTCTCAGAAAATGTCTTACTAAAGCTATCATTATGGTGTTGATCATAGATGATGTTTATGATGTTTATGGTTCACTGGAAGAGCTGCAACATTTCACCGAGGCTATTAGTAGGTCAGTACTTAGTAACGAAAATTGAATTACTACCAGTAAAAAATTAAGAAAGTTAAATATTAAGCTTCTTAATTACACTAAATAAATAATTATCAATATTAAATTTGCATTAATTTAATAATAGGAGTGCTACAAAGGAAATTGAACAGCTGCCAGAATGTATGCAAATATGCTTTCAAGCACTTAACAGTATAACAAGTGAAACTGCAAGCAAGAAAGCGGTACTAACTAATCTCTTCTCCTCCTCTCTATCATTTCCCTTTTTACTTTTTCTCTATCAAAAGTGGTGAGAAAAAAAAAAAAAAAAAATTAAAATACAGTCCTGAAAAGCTACTAGTTACGCATTAATGGTGGGGCTAATGCATAATTACCATTTGAATATACTTAGTGGGCAGATTTTTGTGAAGCATTGTTAGTGGAAGCAAAATGGTATCACAAAGGATACACACCAACTTTGCAAGAATATCTGGATAATGCTTGGATTTCATCATCAGGCACTGTCCTTTGTGTTACTTCATTTTTCCCTCTAGTCAATGACGAGGACGTGCAAGATTTTATGGGGACAAATCAAGATCTGGTGTATAACATTTCCCTGATAATCAGGCTCTGCAACGATTTGGGGACCTCAGTGGTATTCATTAATAGCTTCTCCTTCTTAAACTCTATAATTAATTGTATTTCACTGGAAATAACTATATGTGTACATGTAATTGTAACTTAAGCAGGCAGAACAAGAGAGAGGAGATTCTGCTTCATCAATAGTATGTTATATGCGAGAAAAGAATGTCTCAGAGGATGCAGCCAAGAATTATGTTAAGAGCTTGATAAACAATTCATGGAAGAAAATAAATGGACAATGCTTTGGTTTATTACCTGATTATGATCACTTGAACATCATTACAAATATGGCTCGTGTGGCTCATAATCTTTACCAGTATGGAGATGGATTTGGTGTTCAAGACCGGGAAATTAAGAAGCAAATCTTATCCCTTCTTGTCGATCCTCTCCAAGTGGATTGAGATTATTTTTTAAAAGTTAATCAGTTTAAAATGGATAACTATTGCAAATGTGAAATCAAAGCACTACGTAAATATAAAATTTTTATATTTTTGTTTCGGTCGTTTCATCATTATTGTTTGTTGTTTTTTTCTCCTACTAACCATATGATTTATTGCATTTCATCCTTAGAATTCAGGTCAGCGTCACTCCTTTCTTTATTGTTATGATAGTTGATGATTTTCTTTTAAAAAAATAAACTTAGTCCAGTGCAGTAATGAATATTGACAGTTCAATACTTCAAAAGAGATGTGGATTGTTTTAGTGGACTTAGAACCAAAGCCCATCCCTATGGCCCAAATAAAAGGTATTTGTATATTTTGGGCATTATATAAGGCTGACATTGAACTTTATTTGTATTTTTAAGCCTTGTGTAATGGAAATTATTTGACTTATAAATAAATTTGAAAGAAAATTTAATTATAAATGGATTATTAAAAATTGAGAGAGCATTTAAGTGATTAAACTATTTGTATTTAGTTAAAATGTTAATTAATAGTAATTGATAATAATATTAAGAAGAGAAAAAAAAAGTTGGAAACGGATTGTATATTTATTTTATTTTATGGATTAGATACTATTAGTAATAATAATGAAAAAAAGAATTAGTTTCCGTAGAATTTTGAAGAATAGAAAGAGAGACCGAATCCTCTCGAAATAACGTAGGACCACCGGATTGGAAGCAATCGAACCGTACACACAGAGGGACAGGAACGGGAACTGAAACGGAACCCAAATCAAAAAAGCCCAATAAGAGAATCGGTGATGGAGAAAGCTGGCGCCAGATGGTCCGCGAATAAGAGGGCAACCCTCAAAGCTTGAGTTTCGTTCCTCCAGTGAGTCCTCCGCTCTCTCAAAATATCGCAATTACTCGTCAGGATTCGGGGGGTTCCTTTCCCTTTCGTACCACTCTCTCTCACACACCAACACAAGGTATACAGATATAGCGTAAGCGTACTTGAATCTCTGGATAGACGAATATACTTATTTACATAGAGGGAGAGAGGGGGAAGGATCTTGATTGAAGGAGAGAAAATGTCGAAGAAGAAAGCTTTCAGTGGCAACACTATGACTCTCAAGGACTTTCACGGTGGTTCTATCCCATCTGATCTTCCTCTTCCTTCTGCTCCTGGTGTGTAAGTCCCAATTCTTATCTTTATCAAATCTATTGCCTTTTTCATTTCAAATCGAGTTAATTTTATTTGATTTTTCAATTTTCTGATGTTGCAAGCAATCGCAGATCTGGTATCTAATTATTTCTTAAAAAGTGTTCATGCTCAGTTTGCTTCGTTAAGTTATCATCCACTTTGAACATTAGATCTGTAAGTTGCCAACCCTAACTTAATTTTCATTGATTTTGTGTAGGGTTGTTAGATCGTCGGAGTGGTCTGGTTACGACCGATCAAATTCATGGGGAGGGCCAATTTCTCGACCTGATCACCGGGCCCGGCCTAATTCGTCCCCTGCTATTAGGCATTTCGATGATAAAACTCCATTTCTCAATCATACAACTCATATTGGCCGTCACTTTGATGAGGATGAACGCAAGCCTTTGGACGGTGTTTCAGGCTCACGCCGGACAGTCAGTGATGAGAGCTTTGGAGTCCCACCCAGCAGAGTGGAGCTGAAGCCTGAACCTGTGTTGAGTGGGAGGGTGTCTGGTTCACCCTCAGTAACACAGGTTGCAAGTTCATACTCAGGGAGGGTTAGTGATGGGGCTCATATGGGGCCGAATATGCAGAATGTAGGGGGTAATATTGGCCATAGTGTTGGAGCGTCACACCCAAATGTATGGGCAGCCAGGAAGGAGATGGCAGTGGGTGTTAATGATCCAGTACAATCGGCATGGTCAAGCGTCAGTGCTGTTTCAAAGTTAGCTCATGCAAGTGCCCTTGAAAAGGTGTCTTCAGGTAGATGGCAGACAAAGCATTCTAGTCACTATCAAACAGATGTTGAGGTTATTGAACATTTGGAAGCAGAAAAGAGAACAAGTTCTAGAATTCATGATGGTTATGGTTACAATAGGATGGATGCAGTGGGTGGGAGAGAATATTCTGATGCAACATTGGCAAGGCATGTGGAAAGGAGCTTGAAAATTGAGGATGGGGTCCAAAATGGTAGAAAGGAATACATTGATCATGAATCAATGAGGGCTGCTTCATATGCAGAGTTAAAAGAGAGGAACCTACCAGTGCATGATGACAGGGTTCAACCACCACGTACTGATGTCAGAATTTTTGGGCCCGAATTGCTACCCTCTGTGCCATCTGAAGCATCAGAACGACCTAAGGTTAAGTTGCTGCCCAGAACAAAGCCAATGGAGACTCCAGAACCTTCTATTATTGATCATAAGCAGGTTAACCTTATGAATGTCCTATATTGTTTATTTTATAGGCCCACTCTAGCATAATTGCACTTAATTGTATCAGTTGATTGAATGTAGGGATACCAAGAGCTGAGTAACTCTGCTAATGTTCATGTTGAAACTAGAGAATTGCTTGGAAATAATACCAATGCGGCAAAGTCTGGTACAGCTGGTTTGGAGAGTGATAATCAGGTGATAGAGCGGCCAAAATTGAATTTGAAGCCGCGGTCACAACCTCTTGAACAATCAGAAGGGAATAGAGAAAGAGGAAGGTTAGAATTTCATTTTGAAAATTTGAATTTTTATCTTAGTAAGATGTGAATGCAGTCAAATGATAAGTGGTATAGAATTGTTAAATATGATCCTTTGTAAAATGCTAGAAGTTATAGTTTATGCATGATTATATCTGGTTAAAATGCTAATTAATTTGTTTAGTTTCTGTTTGAAAGCTCAGTATTAACTGTGGATATGAAACACTTTACTGATGATGCAAGTTCAGATGCCAGTATTATACCTTGGTAAATAACAAATTGTAATTGAGCCCTAGTGGCTAATTTGCTCTATTGAACCCTATACGAGTCCAACTGAAATAGCTCCTATTTAGGTTGACTAAAACCTGATCCAAGCTTGGAAAATGCCTTAAAATGATCAAGCTGGATATAATTCATTTTGGCTAAGGTTATCCTCTATCCTATTTATTCTTGTGGGCTTCTCATAAATGGCATGTGATTGTTTTTTGTGGTCTTACTCTGTTGTATAATATACCTGTACCTGTTATGGATGTGTAATTGCTCATCGTCTTGCATTGATGCAGGGATGCATTGTTTGGTGGTGCACGCCCACGAGAAGTGGTAAGTGGATTTTTTAAATATCTATTTTGGGAGTAAAGGAGGAAAAAGTCTGGGATTGATTTTTCACTGATAATAAAGATGTGGTGCCTTTGTTAATCTTTCACATAGAATTTGTTATCAGCACAAACCTCAATCCTTTTCCCTGCTGGAAAATGGAAATGGGGTTTTCTTTTTTAATGTTTTGAGAGAGAGAAGAGGGGGGATGTCAGAATCTATTGTTGCTAATGCTATCTGTTGTTGATAATGCTATTTTTCACGTTATCTTTACTTGTTTATTAATATTGGTTATACACTTTCAGGTTCTGAAGGAGCGAGGAATTGATGATGCTGCTTTAAGCAACCATGACTTGGGTCATCATCCTGATAGGTATTAATTTTTTATTATATTATTGTTGATGGTGTTTACGCTAAAAGAATGAAATTTCATCTATTTTGTATGTCATTGCTGTGATACATGAAGGATCAAGCAAAATGTTTCCAAGACCGAGGGAGTTCCTGAGCATGCAGTTACTCGTCATAGTGAAAAGACTGACAATTTGCCACTGGATCAAAAGGCTGGAAAGAAATTTGAGAGGAAGGAGCAGCGGGTGGATGTTGAGAGAGTTGATAAGCAGAGGAGGAATTGGCGAAATGAGAACTGGAGAAACAGTAGGGAGACTGAGAGGCAACAGCAGCAGCAGCCACAAATGCCTCAGGAGAGGCCTCCTTCACCAGAAAGCTGGCGCAAACCTGTTGAGCAAGCAAAACCAGCCTCCCCTGATTCTGCGAGTTTGCGCTATGGAAAAACAGCTTCAGCCTTGGAGCTGGCACAAGCATTCTCTAAATCCTTCTCAGATCCAAAAACAGCTGATCAGTATTCTGGTCAAAGGAGCTTCTCTGGCAAGACCCAGATGCCTTTTTCGCGGCTGATGGGTCCAACACCAAGGCCTCAGATAAATGGCTACTAAATTTTGAGGCGTTATGACCTGTTGGGTGTCTGGTGATAAGAAGTCTCTCGAACTTCAGCATCATTAGGTAGATGCAAGTTGTAGCTTGAGCACATCTCACTGATCGAACCAAATGAGTGTGTAACTATATAGTTACATCTCTGAGCAGAATTGATGGCCTTTTGAAATGATTGTGATCCTCCAGCTTCTGATGGCGCTGTCCTTTGCGTCGTGACCCAATGTCATTTTCTGTTCTTTTCTTTTTCTTATGTCTCTTGATTACTGTACCCTTCATTTTTTTAGAAAGAGAAAGTGGTATGTGTTGCATATCCATAATTTAAAATTTAGGCATTTCATGATTTTACTCAATTTATGTTAATGATTTGTGTTTTCTTTTTATTGAAAGAATCTTTTTATTGAAAGAAAAAAAGAAAGTCTCCAGCTTGAATGGTTAGCTTGGATTAATTGCATAGAGATAGTTGGAGTGAACCGTTATAGATCCAATGACTCTTCAGGCTTTAGCTAAAGAATAGGCTTTAGAACTCGACTTATTCATATTTCATGCAGTGCAGTGGTGAGCTTCTGTCGTCCTTCGGATTGGGATTCAGTAGTATTCCATTTCATCAAAGAGGTGCTTGCTCGAGTCAAGCCTCCACAACAAAAATTGGCGGCTTAAGTGGCGGAAAAGGCGAAGCAAAGCCTCAATAGGTCAAGCAAAAATATCACATGAGTGAAAAAAAGAAAAAATGACAATAAGAAAAGTCAGAAGAATCAAAGAAATTATGGGGTTTGGAGCTTCTAGTACTTGGTGTATCCCACGTATTCGCATTCACAATGGTACTTGCAAAAATTTTTGTGCATCAGAAGAAATTTGTCCCCTCCTTTGCAGCTAGGCTGGTAGTAGTATCATTTCTTTTCATTTTTGAACAGCAAGGGTCTAAATTATGTTTTTTTTTTTTTTTTTTTTTTTCTGTATACCAATCTAGTCAACTCTACTAGTCTCGTTCTGTTTTTTTCTCTCTCTCTTTTTTTTAGGAAAAAAGGATTTCGAATTATTGGCATGTGGGTCTGCCCAGAATGATGGTTTGGCCTACTTCAATAAGTTTATTTTCATAAAATAGAAAATATAGTACAATTAGAAGTAACTGCTAGTAAAAAAAAAAAAAAAAAAAAAGTCCCTAAGGGAAAGTGCTTCTCTATCAATTTGAAGTATACTCTACATCGGGAAGGATTAAGCTTTAAACTGTTTTTTGGTTGTGATCGCATTGATTCATTTATTTTCAAAGGAAAATAAGTTATGGAAATCCTGATAAAAAATTATTATGTCAATTGCATTACAAATATTTAAAATTTCTTACTATGGTAAATAAAATAAAATTCTAATGCCGTACTTATTAAATTATAAATTTTTTTTGCTATTTTTTAAAAGGGTTTTTTTTTTCTTCTTATGCCCTCCTTCCTCTTATTACTTAAAGAGAACTGCCTCTCCTCAATGTGCACATTGACCAAGCAACAGCAGATTGATAAGTACTACAACTTTCTGCCTTTTCACTCTCTTCATATCTTAGTAATTAACCTTTTTGGTTCAAACTGAAAAAGTTCCTCTCTTTCTGGCAAAAAGACATTTCCAGTCACATGAACTTCTGATTTTGAGGTGGGTTTTCACACTTTCTGCTTGAAAATGGTAATTGGATGTCAGCTTGAAGTAGATGTCAATGGCGATGAGATTTTCGTGATGGATAAGGTACTAACGCTCTGCTTACCCTACTCATTTCATTTCTATGTTCCCAGCTTCTCATGTTTGCATTCATGCACATTTCTTCTCTCAATTCACTTGCCTTAAATTCTTGCCCTACACCTTTTATAGAAAGTTCTTATCATGTCATGCGCAATAAATACCGACTCCGCCTCTCTTTGAATCTGCACCTTATGTCGCCTTGTACTTATTTTTAAGCTCAATAAATGCTCTTCTGCCTCCCATTTATGATTTATTCTTCTCCCTCTAAAACAGGTAACAGCACCTCTCAAAGAATTTATTATTGATAGCAACTCCTAACAATAAAAATTCTTGTTTGGAATTCTATAATTTTGTCTGATGCATTTAAAGCATTTATTATATATATATATGAGCATATGAACAAGTGAGTATTTTGTTTTAGTGAAGTTTTGTCCTGTGCCTTTTTGCAGAAAGTTCTTTTATATTTCTCAAGAAAATTGAGAAACTTATTTGGGAAATTGGCTGATAATGATAACATAGGACAACTGAAGGTGATATTCCAAGACTTTCCAGGAGGAGCATATGGTTTTGAGCTAGTTGCAAGGTTTTGTTACAACAACGGCAAAATTGAGATAACTCCCTCTAATATAGTTCTACTAAATTATGCTGCTTATTTCATGGAAATGAGCAGTAATATTAATAGCTCAGCAACTGTCAACTTAATTGACCAAACAGAAAAATCTCTTGAAGAGATTAATTACTGGACTTGGTCTGACCTCCTTGTAGCTTTCAAACAATGCCAAGAAATGTTTCCTGCAACAAATTCATCAATTCTACTTGAGAAATTATTGAACTCCATTGTCGGGAAGCTTGCTATGTCTACTGCAAGTCCATTTAGATTTTCCTCAGAGAATTTTAGTTCCCAGTTTTCCTCTGACACAAGCAGCATTTCTAGTACAAGAAACAACTGCAATCTACCCACATGTTGGTTTCAAGATCTTCTGTTCTTGAATTTCAACTTTCTCGACAAAGTGATCAGGATGATGATATCCCATAAATTAGACCATGTTATCATTTTTAGGTTTCTCATCTTTTACATGAAATCAAGAATTCTTAGCATTGGACTTGATGAGAAGCGCCGAATGGTAGAAGCTGTAATAAGTCTGCTTTCATTGCTAGATAAGAACTGTCTTTCTTGCAAGGGCTTATTTGATATTCTTCGAGTCATCTCAAACTTTAAAACAATAAGAAAATGCTACAAAATCAAGGTAGAGAGATTAGCAAGTTCACAGCTTGATCAAGCAACTTTGGATCATCTGCTAATTCGACCTCCCGATAGGAAAATTTATACCATGTACGATGTGAATTTGGTTTTAAGGCTTGCAGAAGCCTATTTGCTTGAAGGTTGGATAAGTCCAAGTCGGTTGAATAAGGTTGCTTGCTTGATTGATTCCTATCTAATAGAAATAGCTCCAGATTTTCGTCTGAAACCTTCCACATTCGCGGCATTACTGTCAGTGCTTCCCGATTCTGCAAGAAAAACTAGTGACAAACAATACCAAGCCATTGACTTATACATTGAGGTATTTATTGATGTTTTTTCTTTCTTATTTCTTTTTCTTTTTTTTCAATTTGAGAAATATTATTACTGATTCTAGTTCTGGGCAGGTCCATGCTCAATTAAGAGAAGAGGAAAAGATTAAATTATATTCTGCACTGAATCAAAGAAAACTATCAGCTGACTCTTTGGAGCATCTAGCTCAAAATTACAAGGTTTACACTACTCAGCAATCCAAGCATAGTAACTCAATCATCAAATTGTTTAATGGTAAGTTAAAGAAAAGTGGTAGAGAAGACGCTGAGCAAGTCCTCTCTTTTACAAGAAACCAAGAACATTCAAGGGAAACTGGGAATCTTGAAACACACTTGCAACAAATGCAGTTGAGAGTTGCGGAACTTGAGAAAGTTTGTAGAATGATGGAATCCCACATGCCAAATGTAGCGGAACAAAGATTGTGTAAATCAGGAAAAGTTAATCGTTGCCAAAACTTTGTTCATGATATAAAATTAATGTATTAATCATGTATATACGTAGATTTTGCTGCTTTTCCAAGTACAACTTCTTCTAACATAAGAGACGAGAATTCCAACCTTAATTGTCTATCTTCTAACGCAAATTAGAAGGTTGTAAGATAGAAATTAAGCGTAACATTGTCGTTTTACCTATTGGAAAAATCAATACAAAGTGCGCATCTATGTCTTTCCTTTCCCTAAACCAAGAATAATTAAGAAATGAATAGATGTTTCTGAAGAATATCTATACAGACTGCCGAGCCGATTGAGCCAGCGATCTATGCAGGAAAACGCACGCTCATTTGAGAAATCCGAAGAAGCCCAAACTGTAATTAATGATGTTTCAGAAACCAAAGCATTTTCTTACCATACGTTAGTGTTGTTGTAAACGACAAACAGATATACAAAAACAAAACTGTCCCATACTACTCTGCTAGAACCACCGTATCCTTCGTTTACCAACAACTTACCTCATTTTCAATAAACTAGGAAGTAAACTAATGGTATAATGGCATAGAAACACTTGGGAAGGAAACAGAATCCTGAAACGAAATTAATTTTATATACCAACGAGTCATTTTCGAATATATGAGCTTGCTTAATTAAATTTTTCAAGAGAAATCCTTAATTAACAAATGAAAAAAATAGTACGAGTGTTCACATTTTCTAATTTTGATTTATGGAGAAAGAAAATAAATAATCATATGATGATTGATCAGTAGTTAGTCAAACATAGAAGAGAGGTACTTCAGAAATAAATATGTATGTCTTGTTCCTTTTGGAAGGTGTGATAATTAATTACCATGGAGTTTTGTGAGCTTTTTTTTGAAAAGAAAATTAAATTTAGCCATTTAAAAATCAACTGGACCAACATTCTTGAAATCACCGTTAGCAATTTTCTAACAAAAACATGTTTGATGACAGTGTCTCAAATTTGTTGGAAGCAGGGAGCATTTATGAGTGGTAGAGTCGAGAAAGGTTTTCTTTAGGTTTATGTGCCCCAAATCAAAATTTCTAAACAGGCCAACAATAATGAAAGTTATTGGCCCATATGACATGGGCCAAAGCTCAACCCGATTTGCTCTAAATTTGTTTTTGTCATAATTGAAACGCTTTTGAGGCCTATTTGGGCCATGGAACTATAGATGTACAGTACAGCCTACTTGATCACCCGAAACGATGTCGTTGAACAGTTTTTAAATACGTAAAATTCGAAAGAAGTTCGTTTCATACCCTACCTGTCGTCTTGTCTTCGCAAACGATATTTTTCCACTCTGAATAATTAATACACAAAATATAAAATATGGTTTTCAGTTAAAACGTGACTTTTCAACAAAAGATTTCAATTAAAATGCCATTTTTATAACTCAATTGAATTATTGAAATGGACATAAAGTTGATGGACATAGAGTTGGTTGCACGTCACATTTTCTTTGTCGTTTTGCATATATATAGATGGCAAAATTTAAACAAATTAACTAAGAAATTAAAGATTAAAAAAAGAAAAGTGAAACTAAGAAATTAAGGAAACTGTAGTAAGCTATTTTCAGTAAGTGCTAAATTTATAAATTAAGAAAATCAATTAAATTTGTAATAAATAATTAAAAATATAAAAATTATTGTTCGAGATTTTTAAACTGCACATCAAATTAATATTTTACATATAAAAATTAAAAATATTAAAAAATGATTATTACTAGTAAAAAAATGATAACACAACATTTTTTACCTTACACGGTAATTTTTATCGAAAAAAATAATAAAATAAAAAAAAAAATCTTTTTCATCAACTTGATGTATGGAACCACCCACCCATAGCAAGAAATTTCCTAATAAATTGAGCTCATTGTCATTAATTTTGTGTGCAGAAACATTTCACAAGTCACAATGGCATTCACTACTAAAGCATCCTTTACTTCTCATATTCCATTTCCTGAGAAGGAATCTCCAAAAATTGTGAAGTTAAACCGGGTAGATTTCAACTCTGCCCTTGGTCTTGAAAAATGGAGCATTAACCAGGAAAACACTTTGGCTTCTACTTCCTTAAATCACTTAACCAATCAACCTGGTCAACAGGATGATATTTGCGTTAAGCATCATGGGGAAAGGTTGAGGGCATTTAAGCAAACTCTAGGCAAAACGAGTAGTGAAGATGCATTTGAAGGTTTAGTCATGATTGATGCTATCCAACGTCTTGGCATTGAATATAATTTCCAGAACGAAATCGATGCAATTTTAAAAAGACAATATTTGATACCTACCAGTAATGACTATGATCTTCCTGAGACCGCCCTTCGCTTTCGACTCTTGAGACAAGAGGGTTACCATGTCCACCCAGGTAATTAATTGCCTTTCTTTCTCTAAATTTCTTTTTCTTGGCTATAAAAATTACACCAAAATTCACAACATCGATGATTTTTTACAGGAGTGTTTAACAACTTTAAAGACCAGGGAAAATTCAAGAAGAAGCTGACAGATGACATCAAAGGACTCATGGGTTTACACGAGGCTTCGCACCTGAGGATAGTAGGAGAAGATATACTCGATGAAGCTGCAGACTATAGTCACAGGCTTCTAAATTCAGCCATGACACATCTTGACGATACTCAAGCCAGAATAGTAAAGAATACACTCCAATACCCACGTCACAAAAGCTTGGGCGGGTTCATGGCCGAAAACTTCATTAGAGATTTTCAGAGCCCAAATGGGTGGATGAATGAACTACAAGAACTGGCAAATATTGATATTAAGATGATCCAGTCTCAATACCATCAGGAAATTTTTAAAATATCAAGGTTCCATAATCATTATAAGATTTTGTCCTTGTCAAAAGCCTTTAACCACGTAATAATTAATGTTAATATATTTCCTTTTTTGGGAATATTTAGGTGGTGGAAAGACGTGGGTTTATCTAAAGTGCTCAAGTTCGCAAGAAACCAGCCACTAAAATGGTATGTGTGGTCCATGGGGGCACTGGCAGATCCAAGCTTATCAGAGCAGAGAGTAGACCTCACAAAACCCATCTCTTTTATTTATTTAATAGATGACATCTTCGACGTTTATGGGACTCTAGATGAACTCATATTATTTGCAGAGGTTATTAACAGGTATGTAAATTGTAAAGTCCCAGGAATATCAAATATGAAACAGATTTTATCAAGTAATTTAATTAATAACAGTAATTAAACTAATTAATTAATTTATCTACATGCATAGATGGGACATTGCAGCCGCTGAACAACTACCGGACTACATGACGATCTGCTTCAGGGTTCTTGATAATATCACTAATGAAATTAGTCACAATGTCTATAAACAGCACGGCTGGAATCCTGTAGACTCCCTGCGAAAAACGGTACAGGAAAACAAGAAACTCTCAGTATACAAAAACTAAATTTTAAATTTCCACAAGATTATAATCAGAGTTCCTTTACGATTCTCGCAGTGGGCCAGTTTGTGCAATGCATTTCTGGTGGAAGCAAAATGGTTTGGTTCTGGACAGTTGCCAAACGCCGAAGAATACTTGCAGAATGGAATTATTAGTTCAGGCGTTTACGTGGTTCTGGTCCACATTTTCTTTCTACTGGGTCATGGTGTTACTAAGGAAAATGTGGAACTCATTGACAATCATCCACCTATAATATCTTCTGCCGCTACGATTCTTCGTCTCTGGGATGACTTGGGAAGTGCCAAGGTACTAGATTTTCGTGCCAAAATCAAACTGAAATATTATTTTAAGATGCACAAAGTAATAGTAATGGGAAAATATATATGCAGGATGAGGATCAGGATGGGCATGATGGATCGTACGTGGAATGTCACATGCAGGAATATAAAGGATGTTCGGAAGAAAGTGCAAGAAAGAAGGTAAACGACATGATTTCAAATGCATGGAAACAGCTCAACCAAGAATGCCTCTCGCCAACACCATTTCCATCGACTTTCAACAAAGCTTGTCTTAATCTTGCAAGAATGGTTCCATTAATGTATGGTTACGACGATTGCCGACGCCTTCCACTTCTTGAACACCATGTCAAGTCTATCATCCTTTACGATAATCTGTCTTAATTGTACTGTAAAACCATAATTCTGAAAACAATCATGTATTTAATAATTCCTTGTCATAATAGCAATATAAAGAGGACAGGGAAAAAAATAGTTTAATGTCTTTAATTTGTAGTTAAAATTTTAAATTAAGATCTCTATTTTCAAATAGCAATTAAATATCTCTCTATTTTGTTGACCCTTGACATTCAATTAGCCAGTCCTTTCTGTTTCAATTTTGCCTCTAAGAGAAATAAAACCAAATTTTATTTCATAATTATTTAGGATAAAATGTAGTATAAAAAATTTTAAAGTCTTATTGAGAAAAAACTGATAAATATTCATCACAATTTAATAGAAAGATTATTTATTTAACCAACAATAAAATAAAGAGACCATCTAAGAATAGACAAAGGTATCCTATCAATGGAGAAATGTTAGCTGTATAGACATAAATAATGGAGTAGAGAAGTATCAGAACCACTCACAAAAGAGAGAATTATAGAATCAAAGAGCAATACGGTATCCAATGTCACGTGTCCTGTTATGTTAATTATAGAATAATTATAAATGAACTTTATCAATAGTTCGGAAACTAAAGCCATCCCTCCACTAAAAATTGTTCCTATTGAGGAGAACAAAAAACAGAGAGAAAGAAATACAGTAAGATTTCGGCACGTGGGAGGTCCCCCAACGGAAAATTCTGGATTAGAAAAATCACTGAAATGTTATGTTCAAACCAGAAAGAACAATGAAAGGTGGCCTTGATGCGTAGTGCAAATTTGGGATCCACATTATCTTAAAATCGATAGTTTTCTTAGAAAATTAGAATTGTAATATCGATAAATTTAATGGTTTTTTTAAAAATATAATATTTCATATATGATAAGTAAGGTGTATCACAAGTATAACAAAACATCTAAAACAAGTTTTGTACTTGTCGCTGCGTAACTTTTCGTCTTTCACGTTTTATAGGTCAGTTTTATTACATTTTGGGATTCGATGCCTTCCCCAATTTCCTCGTACATTAATACAAAAAACAGAACCAAGAGGCTCTTGCACTATTCATCTGAAGGCAGCTTCAACTGATAACGACTGTAACCATTATTTTCCTTCCCAAGCTGCACAAGTTCTTTTGCCTCCTGAATTTGTGACGACTCGACCAACCCATCTACCACTTGCTGCAACAATGCCTTGTTAACAGCACACTTCCTACTGATGATTATTTTTGAAAGCTCAAAAGCAAACTTCATATCGTCCTTCTCGCATACGAAAGAAATCAGTGTTCGAAAAGTGAGTATGTCTGGCTTACAATCACTATTCCCAATTTCATAATACCAATGCTTAGCTTGCTCCAAGTTCTCCTCTTTAATAAACCCTTTAATCAAAGCATTGAAACTACTAACATCAGGTTTAATGCCCTTAATTTTCATTTCTTCAACCAACTTGACTGCATCATTTGTTCCCTTCTCCAATGCCAGCCCAAGCAACTTTGCGTTGTAACTCCTTATATCAGGAATATTATCCAATGCCATTCGACTCCATATCCAGTCTCCATCCTCAAAACGCCCATTTTTATAAAGCCCATATAGAAGTGTATTAAACGTATCCAAATTAGGGTGCACCCGTTTGTCCTCCATCTCATCAAGCAATGACATTGCTGAATCCAGCGAACCCATCTGACAAAATGCCTTAATAACTATATTATAAGAGACCAAACCTGGTTCAATCTTCAATTTCTGTGACAATTCCCTGAACAGCCCATTGACCTTGTCCAATTTCTTTGAGTTAACACACGCTGCCAGAAGTGCATTGAACGACAATACCGTCCTGGTGCACTTTTTCTCAGTCATTTCATCGAACACTTTTTGGGCATCATCAAACATGCCTGATTTCCCATAAAGCGAGATCAAACGAGCATTAAAACCTTCTTCGGAGATTTCTTCGTACTTCTTTTGTTCCTCGAGTATTTCTTGTATCAAATTAAAGCGTTTAGCAGCGCCCAGCCGGCGAACGGTTAGTTTATAAGTATCGGCTTTGGCCCGGAAACTTCTATTTTCGGAGAATTTTTTGAACTTCTCCACGAGTCGCTTCAAGTTGCGTTCTTTGAGGAGGGCGTCACAGAGTGATTTTGTCGTGACAGTGGTATCGGCGTTATTGGTGGTTAGTTGGGCAGATGTTGAGAAGGCGCGGCGGAGAAGGCGCGATACGGACAACATCTTTCTGGGTTTAGGGGTTTTGGGTCGTTAGTTACTCAAGAGTGAGACAACTGTTGCCGGAGGAATCTCCAATGATAATAATATTATTAATCATTTAATATAATAATCTACTTTTATATGTTATTATAAGAAATAAATAAAATACATTCACTTTCAAAAAAATAAATATATAATATATTTACCTATTCTTTTCTTTCTTTTTTTTTTTTTTTTTTTTCAAATTAGAGTAGACAAATGCCTTTCAATATCATTTCATAATTATGAAATATATAAATTTAGATTATTTAGTCGTTAGCTATTTTATTAATAATTAATTATTAACTTTTAGCAAATATAGGGATTAAATTAGGAAGTGTTAGCTAAAACACAGTCGTTTTTCTTAAAATGATAAAAGAAAGGTATCGATTAGGGCCAAAATCAATATCCTAAACAAAATTAATTTGATATAAAAGCTTGGACCACATGACATGGCACATTTATAGAATAAAACTATATTTGACTGTAACTGAATATTATCTCCCTGTTGTTAACTCATGCATTTTGTACTTTCAGGCAACAATACTAACAGTTTAGCCATTGAAGCAACAATAGCACAATGACCAAACAACAGAATGATAGAAATACAAATGAAGCAAATAAATGAAAAATGCTTGTTATGTGGGAATTGTACGAACACATAAAACCAACAAGATTCTCTTTCTTGTGTGATTAACTGCTTTATATACCGATTATAGCATTGCAAGAGCTCTCTCACTACCTCTCTTTTGGTTAGACCAGTACTGACTGGTCATTACATTTCAAGAATGGAATTTGTTAGCTCTGCCATGAAAGAATTGTGCATTCCTCGAGAAAGCAGCGGAAGAGGAAGATTAGGCAGGAGAAGAGGTGATTATGATGATACCAGAGAATACAAATCCAAGAACCTTCATGCCGAGAGAAGAAGAAGACAAAAGCTTAGTGATAGGCTTTTGGCCTTACGAGCAATTGTCCCTATAATCACCAATGTATGATTTATCTTCTAAATCTTTTGCTTTATTCGTTTTTATTTTTCTTTAAATCCTTATTCTAACTTTTCTTTCTTCAAATCTTGGCTTGTATAGATGAATAAGGCGACCATAATTGAGGATGCTATTACTTACATCCAAGAATTGCAGAACAAGGTTGAGCTTCTCAGTGACCAGCTTCTAGAAATGGATGCATCATCGGAGGAGGAAATAAAGGCAAAGATTGAGGAGGTTGATTCTGCAGGGGAAATGAAGCAATATGGAATAATGGTTTGATTAAAATAACCTTTTACTAGTTTTACTTATTGGAATTTATATCTGTTATGATGTTGTTTTATGGCATAATTTGTAGGAAGAAGTTCAGGTGACTAACATTGATGGGAATAAGCTATGGATTAAGATTATTTTGGAGAAGAAAAAAGGCAGATTCTGTAGATTATTAGAGAACATGACTTATCTTGGCCTTGAACTCACTGACACCAATGTTACTACCACTAAAGGAGCAATTCTTGTTTCGTCCTGTGTTGAGGCAAGGCGTTTTCTGCAATTTTTATATCAACTTTTGTACTTGTTATTCCTTATTTTAGTAAGCTAAAATGTACTGCCATGTTTCTTACGTCTGTAAGTAGTTCAATATAATATGGGAAAATATAACTTTTGCTTGTTTTGATCAGAAAGAATGTTCTTGTTTTTTCAGGGTACTTATGGTGATACACTCACAGTTCAGCAGACCAAGGACCTTCTGCTAGAGATCATCAGAAGGATATAGAAGGCCACTAATTTTGTTATTCATGGCTTTTGGGAGGACGATCAGATTCATTTATACAAATATGTTCTGGATTGTTGCATTAATATTAATTGAGTGAAAGAATTTATATTTCATTTCTACGAACAAGATGAAGAACTTTTGTTAAGCGTCAAGCTATATGAAATTAATAACTAGGCTGAGATATTAATATATTTTATATATATATATATATATATATATATATAAGGACCAGAACTAAATTCTCTATATATGATTGTTTATATCTATCTCCCAAAAAGATCAAACTTCCCCCAAATTTACATCACCTATATTCATTAATTAGATATTTGGACTTAAAAGCTTCTACTTCGCAAGACTCAACTGTATAGTCAAACCCATGATTAAGAATGAGATTATTTTAAGCTACCCAAGATCATGGAAGGCAGTAGTAAATCATTGTCATTTTATGTCCTGTATTCCTCTTTCTCCCTCATATAAGCATCACATTTCCCATGTTATACTGAAGATAAATAATCCAACCATGGAACCGCGTTCGCATATTTCACACCTAACCCTCCTAATTATATGCTAAATCTTCAAGTCATCTTATATTTGGGTATATAACTAGCAACATCAAGAATTTAAAGCTTGCTTTCAATATTCATATATCACCACTGCAAGTCTAGAATCAAGCTCTATGGCTCGTATTCTTCTTCTGCATTTTCTTGGCTGATCTGTGTATGTTAGGCTTAATGCAGCCAACTGTTCCAAGTCCAGCTCCATCTCAAAATGGTATTATAGCCGTTACTCCAGGTATCAGACAGATAGCGAGGCATCATCCTGACAGGTCTGTTGCAGGTGGAGATACAATTCTCGGTGGATTCTTGATGGCTATAGTTGCAGTAGTTTTCTGCTACATTCGCATAACAAGAAGGAATCAGAATCAAGAGTTCCACGCCTGAGTTCCTACTAATTTCCTGTTTCCAATCTTCAAAGGTCGTAGAAAAACTCCTTTTCTTCGGATGGCAACAGATTTTTCGACAGAAATTTTTAGCATTTGAAAGAATGTATGATACACAAACTACACTTTTTTGTTCATTAATTAGAAAGCTTGATAGATTACAATAATTTCTATTTTCAACCGGCAAAATTTATGGCTATTAACTTTCTTGTGAAGTTAAGAGCCACTAAGCTAAGATTGTTGTTTTTGCCTTCCGTATATCTTTAATTATTAGAAATCAAAGAGTCTAAATGCAACATCCAAGTAGATTGCAGGTATCATCATTTATGTGAAACTCGACTTAATTATTAAGAAGAGTCACATTCATAAAACAATTATTTAGCATTTCCAGTTCCACGAGAAATGCTCTAACAGATGCCCTTCTTCATCTGTTTCTTCATTTTAATCAATATTTCACCATCTGAAATTCAAGAATGAAGACACCCTTGCTTTTGCGCCACTAGGTATCTGCAGACCACCCTAAATTCTTGTAATGTATACAAATCAAGGCCCCAAAACGTTCAGTTAGCTTATTCTTTTCAGTTGAAAACAGAGTTACCTTTCGAAATTTAGCAAAATATTCGAAGACAATTAAACAAGCAAAATAATTAAGATCTCCTCAATAAATAAATCTATCAGTTAAGAATCCAAGAAATCCAAAGAGTCTATCATTTGATTCCACATTTACTCCCCCAGTGTCCATTGCTTTACAAAACCATATAGAATCTATACACTTTACTCCATATTTTTCCTTTCCAGTTCAAATTAAAGAAAGAAAAAGAAAAGGAAGAAACAAAAACAAGGCAAAAATTCTTTTTGAAATGAATTCGTTGTCTTTCATCTCACAACAGCAAAACCCATCTTCCTTCCAAAATTCTCCAACCGGGTTCCTGCATTAACATTATTTATTAACAAAGGATACAAATCCAGAAAAATATAAACAAAATCGAATTAAACAATAAATAAATTTTTCCATACAAAATCGAACTAATATTACTTAAGGAACCAATAAAATAAAATAAAATCTTAAATCCAATCAGAAACTAGATCGACCCATTAGAAAAAGAAATTACCTTGAGGCTTACAAACGGGGGGATCTTCAAAAAGAGAACGAGAGAGCTGTTTATGAGCAAGACCAATATCAAACAAGATCAAACCAGAAGATGGATCACTAACTATAATCCCTTTAACTGGCAACCAAAGAAAAAGCTCTTCTTGGGAAAGACCTTCCAATCCTATAAGGCCACCGTAACTGAGATTAGCTCTAACCACACTATCAAAATACACTCTCGTCTCATATTTAGCCATACAAGGGCCAGCCAATTGCACTTCCAGGCGGCCATTTTGATCAAGATTGTAGGATTTGACATTATCAGGAAAGAGACCACCAGGAAGGCCTTGGCTTTGAAGAAGATCTTGTATAGAGGAGGAGGAGGAGACGGTGGAGAGAGAGAAGAGAAGGAGAAGAGAGAGAAAGAAAGGAAAGAAAGATTTATGTGTCAGAGACATTGTTAAAAGTTAAGAGGTATCTGAAGGACAGAAGCATAGAATAGGGGTTTTATGTTTTGGGTTTTAAGGTATTATATCTAATTTTCTTTTTTCTTGGAGACTGAGTTATTATGATGATGATGATGAAATAGGTGGGCCTTCTTAAACAGTCCAAAATTTGTTCTGGCAATATATTTATTGACCAAAATGTCCTCGTTGATAAGCTAAAATTTAGCAGATTATTCGAATTTTGCTACTGAAATGACGTTAACAGCCTTTGAATTAGGGCTTATATCATGCGATGAATGGCGGAAATTACACGCATTTTATGAAAATTAATTTGTAATTGTATCAAACTCAAATTCATCTTTTAAATTTTATTGTTATTATTTGAAAATACTCAAAGATGAGATATTGATTTTATTTTATTTTTTCTTTTAAAAAAGATTCTCTTCATCTTATCAAAGACATTAAATTTGTTTCTTTCCGAGATAAAAGCGGATCATTAGTTGATATTAGATAGTTGAAAATAAATAATCTAAACAGATTTTTTATTTGATTTTCATTAATTTTTTTAATTCAAATTTAATCAAAATGGATGATATAAATCTAAGTATATAAAAATTTATATTTTATAAAAAAAATGATAATTTCAATGGCTTTCACATCATTTTATCATTAGGATTCATTATGTTTATAATGGTTATCAAAATTTTTTGTTATTTTTTTTTTTACTTATTTGATAAATAATCTAGCTAAATTTAGCATATGAAGTAGTCAATAATAATAATTGTAATAACAAAATAATAGTTTAATTAATTACTATATATAATCTATCAAGTCCATAATCCTATGTAGTGGGCCGAGAGTCCATATAAGCAATTTGTAGATTTGAGACAGAGTAGGGGGTAAAAGTGGTAACTAAATTGTATAACCAAAAGGTCAACCTAACAGGACATTGAAGGTTTTTATAATAGAGACAGAGAATTAAATTAGTAAAAATAATTATGACTCTGCTGTTCGTATAAGTAAAATGATTAATCAAACCTAATTGACTAATGGCTAAAGTGTTTATAATGAAATTAAATGAATACTAATAATTCATTGGTGGGCATAAATGGCGTACACAATCATAGCATAAGCGACCACTTTCCTTCCTTTTCTTTTATGACTTTTTCGACCTCTCTAATTATATTTTGCTACATGCATTGATTGGGATGTCCGCTGCTCTTTTTTGTTCTTACCGCACTTTCCTATTTTATCACTACTCAATATTTTGTAATTTAGCGTCAATAAATCAAATTTCGTAGTGTCTTTCAATAATATTATTATTGTTAATAATAAATGCTTCCATTATAAAAAAAGGGTAATGCCCATACCCAGCAATCAACATTCATAGTTAGGCGGAATTTTGAAATGAAATTATCAGTTGTCCACTTTAGTGGAATTGTTCAAGCAGATGTACATTTTTTTTTTATTTTTTCCAGTTTAGATAGTCCAGAAAATTCTGGAACTATGGAGTAGACCAGTTATCCTCTGCATACTCAACTTGCTGATATTGTCTTTGGTAGCTGTGCATGCTATTCCAAGAACAGCTTCCATCATCATTTCTTTGGCTGTATGGATTTGGACTTCCAAACAAATAATCAGCAGCCATATTCCATTGAGTGCTGCGATTTCCACAATCTTTAACTTGTTGACACTCGTCGCATTTCCTTCTATAGCGAGAAAGACAAGGCCAGTAACCAAATAAGCCTTCACAAATATCCATAGCTTCCAAGCCATATCCGTATGGAACTTGAGACCAAGGATAGTAATCATCGACTCTCTTTTCTTTACCTTCTTCCTCTTGGAAACTGCTCTGCTGCTGCTGTTCTTGCTCTGTCTCCGTGCTTGCTGTTGGTTTGTTTTGGGTTTCGGGTTTTTGGGTTTCCTCTTTAACTTCCTCCTCCTCATTTAAAAGTGAGATGATTGGATCAGTTGTAGAGCGAGGATAACAAGTTTGATCGGAAGGAGGCAGGGGCTTGCCGTAAGTCCTAGTCTGATCATAACCACCGCCATAAGGGGTTGGGTCATATCCTTCATAATCTGGCTCGTTGAATTCTGAAACAGAGTGAGAGGTGATGAACCGAGTCTGTGCAGAATAGTATGGAATTGGATCATGCTCAAAATGCGTCGGCTCACACGGAGTAGATACAGAATATGCAATTCTTGAGTAGCTTGAGGCAGAATCGCAAGTACCGAAAAGAGGAAATGGATCATTGGACTTATAGCTGGAATAAGCCGTTGAATCTTGAATTGGAGGAGAATCATAAACACTATTATTATAGTAAGGGTTTAAAGGGTAATAGCTATTGTACTCACCATCACGATCCTCCATGTAATAGCCGGAGCTGTAGTAAGTCATTTTGGATCAATCTGCCTTCAAATTTCGTAAGAGAAATCAAAGAAGACCGAAATCGGATTCATGTAGCATCTGACGTCCTAATAAGATACATCTAGGTGCAAGAACTTAAAATGTACGCCGCACAATTAGTAGCCTTATCAAGTAGAAGGTATGCTGGTGCGATGAGACTCTCGCATAAGAATCCATCACTACCTAACAAAAATTGACGTTTTGTGATTGCAAGATATAGATCCAATTAAGATAATTGCAAGGAACCGACTGTTTCACCCTATTGAAGATAACAAGCATGTGCCTTTGCCTTAGGTCCATGAAAACGACAAAGCTTTCAAGCCCAAAATGATAGAAGACAGGAACTTATTTTGAAAGTTATCAGTAAAGAATCCATAATAATTCAGCCTAAAAAACGCTTAAAGGCGCTGCGTCAGCATGATAGTTGCAAAGAAAGTGAAAGGTGGATAGTTAATGAGATAAAAATCTCTGGTTAAATCGTGCACCAATTTTATCCTTATGGTTAATTAGCTTTAAAATACTACTACAAAGTGCAACCTCCATGCAGTGTTCAAACCTATTCTGCAATTAGCCCATCCACAGTGAACGTTTACACAACAACAATACTTGTTCCTCAAGATGAAACCACTCATCTGACCTTACAGGATATATTAAGTATGCACTAAACCAGACTCATGCTCCAGAAAATGTATTTACATTATCCACCAAGATATATATATATAGCCAAGAATGATTGATAAAAGCTCCACAACAAGGCTATCTGCTTTTTTGACCAAAATTAGAGCCCTGCAAAAGACAACACTTCGCAAAATCAATAGTAATACTTCAAACAAAATTAACATACTATAACAGTCAAAATTTGATGTTCACTTTGAGTAAAGATGAGAAATTGCATTAAGGGAAGTCTTCATAAAAGGAAACCCATTGCTAAATGAATTATGGTGCCTAAAACAATTGCATTGGAATGAAGAAAAATCAGAGAGCATAAACTTACATTCAACAAACGTATCCAGATGCTAACTCTGATGTACTACTGGCACCTCATTGTGGGCTTATCGTGGGCTTTTCCATTCTGGAGGTGGGCCATCTCTACGTCTGTCATGTCTTCTAGTCTCATACTTCAAACTATTCCTCTGCTTTGATCGGTGAGTAGGATATGTGCATGGAACAATCTTTCCATTGATGTACTTGTCTCCTGACAAAAAGAAACAATCCATTATGAACTCACTGATTCATGTGAGGTAGGTAAAGTGAGGAATAGTAACGCAGAATTTGAGAAAATAAAGGAACCTCCATAATCCTTGTTTTTTACATCCAAATGTGAGTCTGGCAGTACCCAGAGGACCCCAGGCAGACCTGCATAACATGAATACATAAATAAATTACCAATGAAGCAAGGAAAAAGTCCGGACAGCGAACAGTGATTATTGATTAGTGAACCTATGCTAAGATGTTTACTTACCCTTAAATTTCTCAGCGGTTGCTTCATCAACAGTGCATTGGAATCCAGTGTATGTGGTGGTACTAAATGCGTACATATTCTTTTTCGCTTCTTCCATGCTGGTTCAGAAGCAAAGTACAAATTCAAAACCAATGTTAAACAAGGAAGGCTTATCAATTTCAAAGGCAACCTCAGCCACATAGCTAAAGCCAGTCCAGTCCATTTCTGTGAGGGCTTCTAAAGCCAGTCCCTTTTCTTTTTTATTGTGCAAAACAGAAACAAGTGAATTGGCACAATATTGAGAAAACATAAATACTACTTTTCTTTGAATAAAATATCCAAGAAAATAATTTCATACTGTAAATCCAATAATATGCATTCTCAAGCCAAAAAAACTACAAGAAAAAAAAAAAAAAGCACAACATGCCAATAAAAGAAAATTCCTGATTGAAATTTTATTAATTGAGGCAAAAATCATTCGAAAAATAAAGCAAAACCAAAACCAAACTCCAAGAAATACCCAATTATCTCATTCTAGCAAAAAAAAAAATCAAGAATTTCCGTGTTAAAAGGACAACGGACAAATAAAACCTTAACATGTAATACTAAAATCACAAAAACAGAAGCAAAGAATTGACCTGCCCAACACACTGGCAAGAGTATCGAGATAAGTATCAATCATTTGCTGTCTAGTAGGTTCAGGGTCCTTAGGAAATTCCATCACAATTAACCAATGATTATAATCACACCCAGGTAACGTTATTATCTCTTCAGTCCCACTGCTGCTGCTGCTCTTCGCCCAATATTTCGAATAATCCGAATCAACCGCCGCGCGTATCATCAGCGTCTTTGGTTGGACCCGGCCGTTGACAGCAATCCACTGCAGTCGACCCCATGATTTCGAAGTAGAAGCGAGAAGTGGAGAAATGGAAGGCTTAAGGCAGGAGCTGAGAGTGAAACAAGAAAACGTAAATGTTGCCATTTGGACGGAACGCCACTCGAGAGACTGGCGATGCTAAGTCGAATTTTCAGACGAGACAACAATAGGCCCATATGAAAGAACCTTTTACATGAGCCCAATCTGATCCTCAATGGGCTCAAATTTTGAAAGCATGAAGTGAGATAGGCTGGGCTTATGGGTTAGATTGGGCACGTTAGTTTACTCGGGGAATCTTGATAAAGCAATTGCACCTTCCCAAAAAGTCTAACGTAGAAAAATTGAAAATTAGTTATTTGATTCTCTGATTGAGTACTTACAAGATTAGGTGCATATACTATGAATTCCAATTCAACAAAATCAAGAAAATGCCTAACTACATACGTCCATCATAATTCTTTGTTTTAAACAACACTATATTTTATGATTAATTATTTGACTAAATCTTCTATTACATCAATGTTTCAACAAAACATGTTTATTTTAATAAGATATGCATAGAATTAGGAAGACCAAACTCTAGCAAACAGGAACTAAAGCTAACCAAACCTTGTACTTACATGTGTATTTTCAAATATACATATACATATAAAGATATTTAAAAATTTATATTTCAATTATTGACTAATTTTTTGTTTAATAAATTATTAACAATCGTAATCACACATGCAAGGTTCAAGATCAATTAATTAAAAAAAATGTTCATATGAGACGCTATCTAATCGACTTGATTTGGTTTGTACAGATTGAAACTGTCCAATTAATATTACCGTTAATTGTGCATTTAATTTGTAAATATTTGACTTTTGTACTTAAGATAGTTAACCTTATTCGATGTTTCTTTAACCGGAAAATCATGTAGAACTCGTTGACTTCATCTTTGACTTATTTATCGATTGATTTTACGAAAGAAAGAATATTATTTTTTCCAATTTGAAGTAAGATTGCAGTAGAGTAGTAACGGGAGCAGCTAAAAGTTCCCAACTTCCTCCAGAGTTTAGTGCCTGGACGAAAGCTATATTGACTAATGGAAGGATAAGAGATTATGTATGTCAGGTTGTGTTTGACCTAAACTGGTTAATTTAATATTTGGGACAGACACATATAATATAATGCTTCATTAATTATGTTATTAACTAAGTCATTTAGGGTAAGTTACTTAACCATCCCAACTTCCTTACCAAATTCTACAAATTAATCCATTTGTAGAGAGAGAAGTCAAAAAGCATGCTTATCACCAAAACAATAAGTTATGCTTTGATGGGTTCATTCGTGTCCCCTCTTTAGTTATACATTTCCTAACTCTGGAGACTTGAGTTTTAAGTGATCTCCTACAGGAGAAATGTAAGATTTGTTTGGACAAATAAATAATAAATGAGTAATGAAATAATTTCATTTTTGTAATTATTACAAAACAGAAAGGTCCAACCCACCCATTTCATATCACAACATTCTCTGGCATCATCAAACCCTAAAACCTTAACTTTTAACTCCTTCCAGTCCACGATCAATAAAAACAAACTTGACCCATTTCAGATTTTTGTTTCTCTTTTGTGTAATGATGAGTCTTGCTGTGGAGAGGAAACATTCATGACCATGGTCAATTTTGAGTTAGACAACAATTATTTAAGTTGAAAACTAATGTCAGTTGGTTAGGATTCTCATGAACTCAGGAATGATCGATCCATTTATGGTGCCGGAAATCCATTGTGTAGTTGTTTATTTGGTAATTCATACCAAAGAAAAAAGATGAAAAAAAGTTGTTCAGCGTTCGAATATTTGTTGAAAATAAAATAATTAAGACAATAAAATAAAATGAAAGAGTCAATTAAATTTTAATAATCAATCAAGAAGACTTGTGGATGATAAAATGACAAGGAATGACCCATATTTCAATCAATGTCCTAAATTTATAAAATCCATCTTCTCCAAGAGTTTTAAAAGTAGGGTTTAATGAAACGTGGGACCTAAATGAAGGGCAAAGCAAAGGTTTTTCAACATGGGTCAATTATCCATTTTCAACCCCACAAACACAAAGAAAAACTTAATTTGGTGACATATCATAAGTCTAAAAAGCACATGATTAACAACTTGTCATTGTTCGGAATTTAGGTGTGGAAATCGAATTTTTTTTAAAAAGTATTCAAACCCCTTCTCGCAGCTTACAAGTCAATCTAGATAGAGATGTCCAATTGGCCATGGATGGTTCGATTCTGTTCAGCATTAATCAAGAGAAGGATTGCAAGTTTTCCATTGGCTTCACTCGAGAAAGAGAGGGTAGGTGAGGCTATAATCAGATAATTTTCCATTTGAACAGTTTAGTATTAACCTTTGTAGACATTAATTATAAAACCTAAATGATAGAATAAACGATAGGACGGCAATAGAAAGCATGTTTAGAGCTCTTTAATCATTAGTGCATTGAGCATGCCCTATCCACACATTATTTTCAAATGCCTGTCACCAACCAATTGGATTATCCTCTCATTAAAATAATTATCTCACTTTTTCTTCATTATTTTTGTTAAAATATATTAATCTAATATGAAAAAATCAGCTACGAATCTTAAAACGAGATTATACCTATATCTTCGCACTTAAACGGAAAACCTTTTTAATAACCGCCATTTCAGATTTTCAATTTCAAAATCTTAATATCTTAGATAATATTTTATGAAACCCTAATATCATATGATGATTTTTGGACGTTTATAGAGAGTGGAAGTCATCTCACATACTAATATTCTAATAATTTTCCTAAACCTCTATCAAGTGTGCAAATTACACGAGTCTATTTTGGTCATTATAATATGTATTTAGTTGACCATGTGTTGTGGTATTATAAAGTCTTCGACGACAGAAACCTAAAAACTCATATCTACTAGAAGTTTCAACTTTGCTCTTTTTAATTAAATAACGTAAAAAGGTAATTTTGAGTCAATGAGAGATGATACAATGTATTCCACTCCACCAGTAAGTAATTAACCCACCTACATCACTAGCTAATTAAAAAACTATAATTTAATTAATAAATAAAACTCAATTTCAATATGATCTATAACTTTTATTAAAATAACAAAATATAATTTTATTTAAAAAAAAAAAAATCATCAATCCTTTGTCTATATATACTGAAAAATTCTTATTAGAATTTAAAAACGTGCAAATGCAAGAGCATTTTTTTAATAACAACGACGTCGTGTTGAAGAAAACGTGTACCCAACAATCAATCAAGCGACGGAAATACATGAGGGCACTCACTACCACGTGTGAACCCGTGTACAAAATCATAATAATAAAGGGTAATAATGGGCGGCTCAAATGGCGCGTCTTTCACTCACTTATCGGTTGACTATCACAACATTTGCACGTTCCCTTTGCAGAACAGATTGTCAACTCCTCTCCATTTTATTTTTCCATTTATAGTGTATTTTATTTTCCAATTTATTGTTATTTTCATTTTACTTTTCTTTCACACACACACAAAAAAAAAAAAAAACTCTCTTTTTTTGTGGGTCATTTGCCTCCTTGGGCATGTGTCCTCTGCTCCAATTACCTCCACGTGTCATTCGCTTTCATTACCGCCACGTGAAACCGTGGCACCATTTACATGGACCACGGTCCTCTCTGTCGACAATAGATGTCCAAGTACATGTCAGTTTTTCTCTTTGCTTTGTCATCTTTTACACCTCCATATGACCTCACATTGACATCACTTTGTGTGTATCTATACACATACACATGCGTACATACAGGTACAATACGTATTCGCATTTCTCACATTAAATGCTGGATTAAGCTCATGGTCGTTCGTTTGTTAATGGTCTGTAAGCATTAATTTGACTGAACTGACATTATTTGTTACGTATATCCTACGTGTCGTTCACAATTTCAAATAACTGTATAAAGAAAATAATGAATTGAGGCCTTAGTGGTAGTGGGGTTACTATAAGACAAAAGACAGTTTATATATAGGAATTAGGGAAAATGGTTTTGGATTAGTGAGATTAATAAAATTAATTTAATTTGAAAAGTTTTGGTGGGCATGAGAAAATAAATAGGTACAAAATGGTAATTTGAAAAGAGGAAGGACATTCCTTAGGAGGAAGAAGACAAGCAGAAAATCCAAGGGATGGATGGGGATTGACCTAATGGCTAATACAGTTTATTAATCAACAAAAACTAGAAAGTGACTAATACTGTCTTCACCTCAGATAGTATTATGTAACGGGTCAAGTCTGTCTACGCCACACTGCCCCACTTCTCCATTTCCGCCTTCTCGTTTCCACGCGCTGCCCCTGCCTAATGATCGAACCACCTAAAATTTTTTATTAATTGATTATTTATGACTTGGATATATTATGTAGAAGAATCGCTAAAAAAAATTATTTATTTTTCGACATTTTCTTATGAGCTAAAATAAGGCAAGCAGAGGTCAATAAGGAAAATGATGAGAAACGATGAAAATTTAAGGTAAAGGTCAAATGAAATTTTAATAAGAAGAAGAAGAAATTATCGCAATCGGGGGGGTTTTGACTCTAGCTTAAGAGGCCCCAGGTGTAATCGCACGCGCGCGTGCTGCGTGGGACCTACGTTGACCCCAATGACACCAACTAATTAATTACGGGTTCACACACATACCCCTCCCCCTCTCTCTCTCGGGTCTCGCACGGAGGAGGGGATTGCTTATCATCACTATAATTGCTATTTAACTATTTTTACTAATTCCGCATGTTTCCCAAAATAAAATTTTTAGAATTGCTACAGAACTCTTTGACTCATCAGATAACCTGTCA
Organism: Jatropha podagrica; assembly: GCA_947857235.1. NCBI lineage: Eukaryota > Viridiplantae > Streptophyta > Magnoliopsida > Malpighiales > Euphorbiaceae > Jatropha > Jatropha podagrica. Next base: position 99,336 of record CANUEP010001743.1, read on the forward strand.
TATAATTTTGATATCTGACAATCTCAGTTGAAGTTGAACGCAGACGATGACTTAGTAGGTAGGAAGGTCCAAGTTAGTTTTTTTTTTTTTTTTTTTGGGTGTTTTGAAGAAAACTAAAATGTTATGGATCTGACCTAACTTACCTGTTTCATTCTTCAGTCAACTGGTGTGAGCCACTATTTGCTTCAAAAATTCTAACCACATATAAATTAATGACGTCTGAGATTCAAATCCTTTTAGAAGAGAGGAAAAGAATATTCTTGTCAATCAAAGAACCAAAAACAGAGTTTTGGTGTCGTTTTAACTTATCACTTGCTGCAGTAGTTGTTGAACCTAATTTTGTTTTCTCGTTCTGTTAAATCTGATGCCTTAATTTGATTTGGATGGACTCGTTGTGATTTCGTCAAAAGAATTCCTTGCTTCCTATATAGAATTAGGTATGTTACTTTGTTTGGTCAACTGAGCCACTGAATTAGCTATGGTCATTGCCTACCAGTTTGTCATCATATTTCACAAATACCTGTGGGTAATTATAATGAAAATTTCAATATATACATATATATATACACGATGATTGGACATTATTGAACATATTAATATTTGTCGAGACATTATGAAACGGGTTCTAAAAATTATTTCAAAATCAATATTACTTAATTATATTACACGTCATCTTTATCAACGATGTGATGTGTTTCTGTCTTCTAAATTTTCAAAACCTGTTATTGAAACAAATATATATGTACAAAATTGATATGCAAAACTATAAAAATGAACTAAATTGAAAATTATTTAACATTCATAAAATGCTATAAAAACAGTTAATAAATAATAAAATAAAACAACTAATTTTACTCCTTCCAAAATCAGCCCACAGAGAGATGTGGCGTTCCAATTTCAACAGTGATTCTCACGCGCCATGAATTAGACTATTCAAAAATCCGCAGGGGATGGGACCATCCAGTCCCATACGCTTCTAAATCATAATAATAAAACTAAGAATATCAACCGTTAGATTTTAACATATATATAAATTATATTAAATTCAAAAATTGGACATAGCATTTTTTTTTTTAATTATCAAAACCCATATATATTATCATCATTACATACCATATCCCTTTGGCTATAAGGAATTGAACAAAAGAATTTCCTAGAAAAACATATAAATAATAAAAAGTAAAAGTCTAATTTAAAAAGAGAAGAGAACAAAAATAATTTAAAGTAGAAGAAAAATTAAAAAAAGAAAGGAAAAATTCGATTCAAAATGCTTCCTCTCATTTGTCCAATCATCCCTTTGATTTGTCAACTGAGTTTCTGGTAATTTCCACTGTCCGTACCCTCCAACCGTTTCATATATAAATTACACGCTAACAAGCATACTAATATAGTTTCATATGCTTTCAATCTCGATCATATACAGGGAGAAAGAGCTGGAGTCATAAAGACATCTCTCAAGGTCACAACAAGAAAGAAACCAGATAAATAGGAGCAAAGAACAAAACAAAATTATTTCTTGGCCATGGCAGAGGAGTTCCAGACCGGAATTTGCGGCGGGGACTGGTGGAACTTGTCGAAAAGTGTGTTTATGGGTGGCTCATCACCTTGTTCTACTACTGGGATTAACGCTAGTGACATGGAAAAATATGGGTCATGGGTAGTCACTGATGTGGTAGACTGGAAGCCAAGATCATGCAAAGTCTCTAATAATAATGATATTAATTCAGTCTCTGACAGCTCTGTTATTTTTCAAGATTCACAAAAGCCTCAACAACAACAGACCGATTCTGATAGTGGCGGAAGCGGTATTTTGCTGGATTCCACTTTGCACACGATGGGTTTTGCGATTTCTTCATCACCATCGTCTTCTTCTGAGTGGAGCCAAACCTTACTGTAAGTTTGGTGTATATATGTTTTTTTTTTTTTTTTTTTTCCTTTTAATTATGGATCAAGATTCAAGGTTTATTGAGCTTCATCATATAGCTATAAAAATTGGTTCTGTTGTTCTTTCAAAAAAGAAAATTCTTTTTTCTTGTTCCAATTATAGTTTGAAGACCTTAAAGTTCAAAGCTTCAACTACAATATATAACTTCATTTATAGTTTTTATGTGGAAAAGGAAATATTAGTATTGTTGTTCCTTTTTATCAAAGTGGCAAAAAATTTTATATCGATCAGATTCGTTTTTCCTTTTCACAGTCGCGGAAATGGAAGAGGTGAAAGTTACAATTCCATTCTGCAAGAAGACATGAGTCCTCCACAAATCCAAAAAGATTGGTGTTCCAAGAGCTTTACTACTAGTACATGCGAAGATTCATCCATTAATGCTTTTAAAGGAATAAATAACCAAGATTTCTCTCTAAACAGCTCCGGAAATTCTACAACAACAACTTGCCAAGGATTATCCTGTGGCTTTCCAACGGGGTCCGCATCTTATGGTTACCCTTCAACATTTATTCAAAGTTTATTTGACTCTGATCCTCAACCACAACAATCTCTTTTCAATAACCGAACAATCAACTACTCCTGCCCGCCAAATCATGGGACTATATTGAATGAAATATCACCGTCTTGGCCTAAACTTGCTCCTTTCCTGAAACCCTCATTGCCAAAGCAGCAACTTGCAAGTGGCTTGCATTTCTCTAATAATACTCCCTTTTGGAATGCAACAGCAACTGCGCTAACTGACATTAAAGCTAGTTTTGTAACCTCTTCTCAACCTCAATATCTTCTTCCAGCTTTTGAAGAGAAACCCAATTGCGCAAACCTTACCACAAAGGTAATGTAGATGATCGCTAAATAGTGATAAATTCTTGAATGGATTAACAATTAGGGTTTTGAAATTAATCTTTTTTCTGGGTTCTTAAATTTCAGCATAACAATGAAGAAGTTCGAGACTCAGGATCATCGGTGGTTAAGAAAGGAACTGAACCAGCATTTAAAAGGCCTAGAATTGAAACTCCATCGCCATTACCAACTTTTAAGGTACAAAATATTCGATAAGGCTTTTGACTAGTGGAAATTTTGAGCTTTTTCTATCAATTTTTTTTTGCATTACTTTTTCCTAAACAAGTGAATGATACCCTTTGATATGATCAGGTCCGGAAAGAGAAGCTAGGGGACCGAATAACTGCCCTTCAACAATTGGTTTCGCCTTTTGGAAAGGTTAGTCTTTGGATTTTCTTGCTTCACCAATTGTTGCAAAGAATACAAAATAACTTTGTGATTTTAATTCAAAGTTTACCCTTGGTTTAAAAAAAATGAATGGATCTAATACATATATGGTGTCCGTTTCTTTCAGACCGATACTGCATCAGTTCTCCATGAAGCCATCGAGTACATCAAGTTCCTCCACGATCAAGTCAATGTATGTTATCTTATCTTCTTCTTTTTACAAGATTATTTACAGAATAAGAAACAAGGAAAACCCTAATTAATTTAAACAAGATTTTTAGAAACTCTCAAATAATTTACGCTTGCTATTTCTGTTATAGTATATACAAATATTGATTTTGCTAATACTTTCAGGTTTTAAGTACTCCATATATGAAAAATGGGAATCCCATTCAACATCAACAGGTACTAAATATATTATAGTTCTGGTTAATTACTTAAAAGTATATAAAATTTTTATATTAATGAATTTGGGATGTTTCATGCATTGGGTTACCCTTTTTTTGACACAATTTTACTAATATTGTAGGCTGCTGATAAGTTGAAGGATCAAACTGAAGGATCAAAACAAGATCTAAGAAGCCGAGGACTATGTCTTGTACCTATCTCAAGCACATTTCCTGTAGCTAATGAGACGACAGCAGATTTTTGGACACCAACATTTGGAGGTACTTTCAGGTAGAGATTAGAATCAATCAAATCCAAGAGAAAATAGAAAAACAAAAAAAAAAAAGAAGTATTGATACCCTCTGGAAACTGATCTCTACATATCTATAGTAATGTAGTATCAGGCCAACCAAAGATGGGGTGGCCATGGGATCGATAACTTCGATACAAAAAGAAGATTAGGAGCAGAATTGTTGTGCTAGCTGTACCAGTCTTAAGCGAAAAGCTAAAGAAAACAAAGGAGGCGAAAAAAAAGGAAATGACCCTTCAAAGATGGACAGGCAATGCTGGGCCAGCTACAGGCAGAATGATGTAGGGCTTGCAAATGATTAGGGACTCTCTTGAACGTTATATTTTTATATAGTATAGGTTTATTAATTGTATCTGTAATTACCTACCCAACCAGTATAATTTATATAGGTAATTAATCAAAAGGTGGGTTAAGCACAGGAACAAGTGCTAAATTTAGCCAAAATTTAACATTTGTTTAGAGATAATCTGTAGTTAATTAAGAGCTGAATTTAGCAGATGGGGTAATAAAGCCTTTTGTTCCTGTTATAGAGCTGGCATACCGCCTTCTTTTTATTGTTATTGAAAGAAAAAGAAACACCAAAGAAAAAGAAATAAAGAGATTACTATTATTACCATTGGATTTTTATTCAAAAATAGAAGTGAGTGGAGCTCATTTGATTGGGGTTGTTGCTTTTTCATTTGTTTATATGTTTGGAATGTGCAAGTGGAAGTCAGAGGGCGGCCCACTGTTCCTGCTTTTAGGGTTTCTGTTTATTTAGTTCTCTGTACTATACTACGCGACAGAGACAGATTGCATCCTGGCGCGTGCATTCCATCTGAATTAATTAGCTTTTTCTATGGACTAATTCGTAATCAAGGTTCAAACTTTTAGTTCAATTTCGTAATCTAAAAACCAACAAAGAGTTAGATTAGCGGGAATAAATTTTATCTTCAAGTAAACTTAAGCTTTGGCTAAGTGTGTAAATAAAAAAAAAAAAAAAAAAACTTTAATACTTCAGTTAGATCTTATTTCTGCACTGTAATTCTCACTCTAATCATCATTCTTTTCAGTGCTACAAATTGGGATTTGCTTTAGAAATGAATCATCTCTCGTGCCAAATTAATTAACTTACAAAATGTTGTACTAGTTTGATCCTTAATTGCTGCTAAACGCCCACTAAATGATAATCTCACCTTAATCATTTGTATTTTGTGTTAATTTATATAAGAATTTACTTAACAAAGGATGATAGTTCTGTACAACTTTATCCTGCATGAATCTGCAGCCTGTTTTGCCATAATTACTGTTGTCTTTAACCCCTTATTGCTTTGTTGTATTTATTCTGTAAAGGAAATGATAACTGTTATTGATAATGAAAGCCTGTGGACATGGTTTCCTTTTACACCTTATTAGTTGCTCAATGGGCAAATTAATTTACCTTAAAACCATTTGTCTCCTTAACCCTGATAGCTTACAAGAAATATATTTCCCTTTCTTGATTTTATTCAAAAGAAAAAATGGTTCTTCTGGTTTTTTGGAGGATACAACCATAGAGCTTATAGAAGAGTCATGTAAATTCATGCAAACAGGAAAAAGTGGAACCAGAAAGGAAGAGGAAAGAAATGAATCTGGAAATTAATATCAAGGCAATCCTTTTGGTTATTGTTGGCTCAGCGAAATTCATAGTGCCTATATATATATATATATATATATATATATATATATATGCTTCCTGTCATTTGTACGTATGTACCTGTAAGTTCGGTTAAAAGCAGGAGTTGTATATATGATTATCTTTACATATATTTATGAGAATCCTTAAATAATTAGGAATCATTAATTAAGTTGCAGTGGTGCATACTTTAAATCTTAGGCCTCTCAAAGGGATGAAAAAATAACAAAAGAAAAAAAAAAAAAAAAAAGAAGAAGAAGAAGAAAAGAGATAACAAAGCCTGTAAAGCAAAAATAATTGATTGAAATAATGAATGTAGAGTTCAATCAAGTATGCAAAAATTTCAAAGAAAGCTTAGTATTGAAGAATCCTTGTGACAAGTGACTAATCATCAAAAAGCACTTTAATGGCTAATATTTATCTCCTCCATTTCTTGATTGGTATCATTTGGCACTTTCTTTATTATCTTTTGGTGACTTTCAAATTGATCGGTTGATGGGTATTATACCATAGCTTCAAGCATCAGGATCTGTACCGGTTGCTCTGTCCAGTCCAGTACTCAAATGGAGAGAATTCAATTCTTAAAATAATTATTTTTCCAAGGTAATTACTTATAATGAAAAAGAAGAAAGATGTAAAAATTATAAACTTAAAAAAGGAATACTAAAAAGGAAAAGCATCTTGAGCATCATTGTGATGTTAGAAAAGTTTGTGACTCCCAGCAGTTACAAGCTTTACTTTAATGGCATACTTTCTTTTTCTTGTTTTGGCTAATCAAGGACAACCTCAACAGTTATCTTATGCTTCAAGTTTCTCATGCTTCAAAAGGGTTATTTCTTTTTTGCACCTTTGAATCTGATCTTGTAAGCCATTAATAAATCAATAAACACAGACGCATGTGTATATATATAGCTATAGCTTAAGCTAACCTTTAAAGAGGTGATTGAAAGTACCAAATAAGTAGGTTCTTTCATATTGCCAAAAATATATATCTAAGGAACTTTTGTCTCAGTAATCTCTTTGACCACACTGTTATTACCATTCAAGAAAAGAATTCCAATTAATCCAAACTAACAGCGATGTGAATGGGAAAGAAAGGATTTCTATTTGTTTGCTGCTACACACTCTCATAAAAAGGTATAGCACAAATAAAAGAATATATGAAAAATTCACAATTCACTTTCCCTTCAATTTGATTCTAAAATACGTTGTTTGAGGTTCTTTAAGTCTAATGCTTGAAGAGATTATCATTTCCCAAGCCGTAAATTTTTTTTTTTTTTTTTTTTCTGAAATCGATCCGTGCATCATTTAGACAAAGAACTGAAGAATAAACCATCATCACGCATGTTTATATCTTCTATTGCTTTTCATCCAAAGTGGCTTTCAAGTTAATTACTTGGTGACAATAGTTAGAGATCTTCTTGACTTTATCTGTTGAGGTTTTTCACCGGTACAAATCAAGCCATACAGACTTAAAAGTACTCCTAAAAGCCCAATCAACCATTGTACTATGATGGGTCCAAATGATCCTCACTCAGCTGTTTGATCTAAAAGTATTTTTCAAGCATGTCCGTTGGAATAGCAAGTGCAAGTGCAAGTGAAATTTAGGTTGAAAAAGTATCATCTAAGCAAGGAATATCTAAGTGGAAAGAATCCTTGAACTCAAGCCCATTCGTTATTTATATTTTGTTTGGGGCATCTCCCGTCAGGCCCACCTTATAAAGCCAATAGAAAGGGCCATAAAAAGGTCCACCTCACAATAGAAAGGGTTGAAAGCCCACAGCCAACAAATCGGTGGATTAGATAATTGAGATTTACGCAAGAACAAGCTTTTGGCATTTTCTCATTTGCAAGAGAAAGTTATTGGAAAGAGAACTGCCAGAGTGAACCCATGTTTTGCATTAATAGCTGTTAAGCTCCCAACAATAGTATAATCCAAAAGACATATCAAATGTATATATAGCAATACACGTTGAATGGGAGAGAAAAATCAAGCAGTTCCGTTGAATTTCTTTGTAATGCCAGCAAAATATTTCCCCTGGTGGAAAGCTTGCTCAAGCTCTAGCTGGGAAGGCTCTCTGGAGCCATCCCCTGCATAGGTTCCTGAACCGTAAGGGCTGCCTCCCTTCACTGTCTCCATCTCAAACATGCCAGCTCCAAATGTGTATCCAATGGGGACAAAGATCATTCCATGGTGAGCAAGCTGGGTGATGGCAGTCAAACTGCATAGTTTTTGCATTTGACAAAAAAAAAAAAAAAAAAGAGAGAAGAAAAAAGATTTCAGAATATGCAAAGTAAAATATCAAGAGAATGTTACAAAAGCAACCTTATTTTCTTGAAGGCCTTGTTTGGTATAATCAACAAAATTTTATGGAGTGATTTGAAATTTTATGTTTCCATTTTTTGTATGGAAGAAAATATTCATTTTACTTCCATAACTAAACTAAATTCTATCTTTAGTAAATGAATTTTACGTTTCAAATTCAGTCAAATCAAACAAAAAGTGAACATTTCTTTCACTATCTTCTCATTCCATTAGAAAGACAAATGCAACATAACAGGTGAGAGACTTGGAGAAAACAAACTTACGGAGTGGTCTCCTGCCCACCTCCCTGAGAACCAGTACTGTAGAAAATTCCTGCAGGCTTTCCTGCAAGTGCTTGTGTTCGCCATAGTCCACCAGTTGCATCCATAAATGCTTTAAATTGTGCAGCCATCATCCCAAATCGAGTAGGGAAACCAAAAAGAACTCCATCAGCCTCTGCAAGCTCACTGGGTGAAATGATAGGTATATCACTCTTTGGTGGTGCACCCATTTTTCCAAGAGCATCTTCTGGCAGTGTTTCAGGTACCTGTTGATGTGACAAATATGTTCAACCAAGTGAATCCTATTCTTAATTTGGAAGAGAGAAAACCATACACATCGGAAAGGAGACAGAACTTGTTGTATGATTCTGTTGATAATTTGAAGATATCTTACAAGCAAGCAATAGGCATTCTAAGGAGAATGAGAATTAAATGCAGGCAACCAAAAGTGGGAACATTTCTTGCAAACCATATAGCCAAACCCAACCACCTTGAAGAACAAGAACCGTGTACATTCCACAGAAAATAACAAAACAAAAAAATGACCTTGATTTGAAGTTCCAGATAGCAAAATTATTATAAAATCTAGTCATTCAACTAAAATTATAAAATGAAATTGACATGCAAATGAGTTTCTCAAATCAAGATTTCTAGAAGTTGTTATCATTCACAAACCTGCCACAGTTTCACTTCCACTCCTTCTACAGTTGCAGCTCCTTTTCTAATCTCTTCAGCTAGTTTTGCAACATGTCCATACATGGAATAGTAACTGCAGAAGGCACCAATCAGTTTCCAGTGGTCAACTAGATGCCAGCGTCAAAAGCATTAAAACAAAATCACAGTTCAAAGGATGATGTAAAGTGCATTTAATTTCTTATTAACTTTTCAAGCTATTATCATTCAGATAATATCTCAATGCATGACAGTGAAAAGGAAAGGGAGATTTAGCACATCTATAAGTTACCTCAATGCATGATAGTGAAAGGAAAAATGGAAGTAGGAAAACAATATGGAACAGTGGATTGGCTAGGTAAGCATATATCAAGGAAATAGCTTTTGAAAACTTGATATAAAAGGACAGTAATCACCATAAATGCCTAAATGTAGGTGCATGATAGGACTACAATGACACCATGAAAAAGAGGATTTGAATATACAAATTCAGGACATCATGGCATCATTCACAAAAAAATATATACCTAGCTGGGAGCAGTTTGTTTTCTAGAATAAAATAGCACATTCTGATGGTGATCCTTGTGTACTCCAGGCCATGACAATGAAAGCCATTTGTGAAGTTTTATCCATATTAAATTACAAGCCAAGAAATGGTTTCAATTATGATGATTACTGGGGCCACAAAATTAAAAGCAGGTGCTGCCATTATCTCTTCTCCTAAATATATTTTCAAAGAGTAGGTCCGGTTTCACAATCACTTTTTCTTGGTTAATACCTAATATGAGCATAATTGCCAAAAGCTGTGTCAATCTTATTGTTTAAGTCGCTTGCTCCACTTATTATACCTAAAACCTTCTGTGTTATACATACTTGTATTATTGTGAAATATCAAAATGAATGGCAAACATTGAAAAACATGATTCTCACACTAAAAATCCATCTATCACGATTGGAACAAAAAAAAAAGGACCCTATGAAAAAATAGAAAAAAAAAAAATAAAGGAAAAATGAAAACAACTTTATTTAGGCCACAAGTTGTTTAGATATTGTCATATTGATTATAACATAACAATCAACCTTCTAAATTGGTAAAAGAACATATCTTGTTTGTTATCCAATCTCCATGTATTTTTTTTTTCCTTTCCAGATTCCTATCTATTTATATTCCTCGATTGAACATGAAACAAAAGAACAATACAATAAACTTAGACCCCCTGTCCCCCTAGTCCAAGCACATATTGCGATCAATTTATTTATTCCCATCCAAAACAAATTAAAACCCATCAATAAATGAACTAACTGAGGGTAACCAAAGAAAAAAAAAAAGGAAAAAACAGCAATTCCAGAATGAAATTTGATTCCTTGAATTATCTTGAGGATATATGAGTAGACTTCCATCAAATTCAGTGTCAAAATCCAATTATCAAGATCAAATTGAGCCTTATCAAAGAATTTCATTCAACAGAGTTTTCTGAAGGAGCTATGTACCATCCAATAAAACAATAAAGAAACTATCCACAACAAAAACAAACAAACAAACTAAAAACAAAGAAATGGAGGCTCCAAAACAACAAAAGAGGACCGATCCATCAACAGTCCGAGTAAAATACATCAAAAGAAATCAAGATATGAGCAGGTAAGTTTCAATGCATTGAAAGATAGAAATCAAGAAGAGGACAAGAAAAGAGGGGATGAGGGGCAAGTAAAAACACGAATACAAAAGCGATAGATAGTAATGCTTACATAACATAGATTTTTAAAGCCATTGATAGAGTTCCGTTCGTCTGTCTATCTGCGTTAATTGGCAAAAACGTATTATGAAAGAAGAGGACGTAATTGAGAGGAAGAGGAGGAGGAAGAGTAATTTGTGAGAGGGGAGAAGACGAAGGGCCCCTTGTATTTATGTTGGTCTCAAGTGGGCTATAATTAGTTCGTTAAAAGCTTTGTTTATAAATCAGTAATTGCATCATTAGTTTAATCTTTGGTCTTTGTTTGTTTTTTTAATGTTGATGTCATGCCCATCATCATTTTCGTAATAATAAAAATTAAAATTTTAAATTTATAATTAAGTTGTGACTAATATTAATTATAAAATTTTTTTTCTCTTAATTACTTTAAAATCCATAGTAATTTTTTAACTACCATATTTTTTAAATTATATGTATATAAGAGTGACTAAAAATCAATAAGTATTAAAAAAATTAATTATTAATTAACCTTAATTTTATACTGAAAAATGTTTTTTGAAATTGATCCATGCAATATAATAATGTATTTATTTAGGTTGAAGAGGCGCATCAAATGGGTCCCAAACAATAACTTAGTTAGAAAACTAACCAACGATGAAGGGCCATGACATATGATGCGTGTGTGTGTAGAGGAATTGAAAGTAGGTATCAATGGCCATTGTCTTCAAGCGTGCTCCTCAAAGTAACCCGTTTACTTACTACTACTCAGCTGCAGTAATTATAAGATTGTACATGAAATTTTTCTTCGTCTACATCGTTATATACTGGTTGTGGCTGCGATCCATGAGTGTTCAACGAGTTTAATTTGCCTTCGATGAGTACTTTTTATAGATTTAAAGAACAAGTTCAATACGTTTGTGCTTGCTTGTGGGCGGATTGGATTGGACTGGACCCACAAGTCAGGAGCTCGAGAAGGACAAATATTGGCTTGCGATCCACGAATGCCATTGGCCCCTACCGACAGACCATTGCTTGCTTAGAAATGTTTTTCTGAATCTTTCTTTTTCATATATAAACATGAACCCTTCTACTCTCTAATCATGGCTTCAAAATTGGCTTTTTTTTTTTTTTTCTTGGTGGGTGAGGTTTTCTTGTTCCTTTATGGCTTCGCCACTAAACTCATTAGCAATATGGTTAGTTGCTTTCCATAGTTTGCCACAATCCTTCTTTTCTTTCAACAAAATCTACAATTCCTACAGGTTAACCAGACCTTGCTAAAGCCCAAATAAAGGCTTCAGTGACCAGACTATGAAGTGCCAATCTCGATTAATTGGAAACCAGCCCACAAGGATTTCCATTTTCATAATCTTCATACTGCAACATAAAAAAGTTACAAAAGGAGAATTAGGAGAATCCTGCATCAAACCTATTATTGATAATCTCAGTACGATTCTCAAATCAATATTAGCAACAAAATCTAAGATAAGTTTACCACCCAAATTTATATTATTATTATTATGGTTTTATGAGTTAAAAGTTTTAATATTTTTTACTAATTTTCAATAATTTATTTTTCCAAAAACAAACAAGCCTTGGTGAACTTAATTTAAATTTTTGAGTTAAATTAAATTCTTTTTTTTTTTTTTTTACAACGATGTCCTGATTAAACAACTTACATCATTTTATTTTGTCATTTTGAATTACAACTAATTAAACTCATAATATTTGAAAGTTAACTGCCATCGTCAGACATACCCATAGAATAGAGAATCTTAGCATAGTTTTCACTTCGTTATCCCAGAAAGAAGGGAGAAGCAAACTTTTGAATCACTTCTAAATTGGGTAATCAATTAGAACAGTATTCAGCAAAATGTTTTTATTGATAGGAGACAATGACTTGCATTGATCTCTTCCTCTTACCTTCTTACATATCACTTATTATTCACTTGAGGAACATCTTTGTCAAATGAAAAAAATAAAAATAAATAGAAGAAAGACCATTATCAAAGTAGAACGGATAGAAATAGAATACTAACACTAGGCTTTTGGACGTTCTACCAATAGTAGCATGTCAAATAAAAGAGATGGTAAAGTAAAAGTACGAAACTTTACTTCTTTGAGGAGACATTCATTTCAGTTTGAAGCTTCTTTCATGTCCCCAGTTATTTTATTCCACGCATGCCTCCATTAATATTGCTGACTAACCACAAAAAGAATAAAGGTTTGTCTTTTATCTCACTAGGCAAAGACAAGTTACAGCATCCCAACTACTCGTGCCCAAATAAATAATTTTTAAGAAATCTTTGAACCATATAGTATTCACACAATTCTCCTTCTCATCTCAGAACATTCTCATTTCTGACTTTTCTTTTTTATATATATAATTTAAACAATACTGGAGGCAATACTTTAAATTTAATTTAATCTGCGTACCTTTGCTGCTTCTGGTGGCTTGACTACCAGAATCAACCGACCAACACCAGTTACCAACCTAAGCAAGATTTTCAGGTCAGATGAACAGACATCAACTTCACCTGAGATTAACTAACCAATATGACTCCACCGACCTAAAAATTTGAATAGACTCTTAGCTTCCAATCATTTATAGTACAGAATAGGCGTAGCATCTACCTGGGTTCACGTTTTTATGCTTAAAGACAGATGCACAGAGTCACAGATCAGGTTATGTTTAATAAGCCGTAAAGAAATACAATACAATCATATTTTAGTATAAATACACTGAAATTTACATCTGATGACATTACATTATGACTTTCCAGATACAGCCTTAAAGGCCTCCATTTGCTGAGACTCTAGACGTTTAACTAAGACTGAAACTTATAGAAAGCTGCAGTAAAATATGATCCAGTCACTGAGAAGAAATGATTACTAATCATATTAAACCAATTAGACATTAAAAATTAGAACCAAGTAAGCTCTAGCAAACCATACCACCAATTAATGCAAATTGTCCACAGCAGTTGGCCATGATAATAGAGCAAAATCCATCACAATTTCAAAGGTAGCATAACTTATTTAAGAGTGAAACGAGCAAGTAAAATAGAATATATAAAGATAGCAAAAAATTAGCCTTTTCACTTGTGAAAAATATTGAACTAAGGGGAAAATCCATTACAAACATAGAAAATACTAATAATGCAGACAATTGCTTAATTTAGGGTCGACTGGGAGTGCATCAACGAGAAAGTGACATTACATAAGCCAGTAGCAGATTTATAAGTAGCATAAAGCTAATCTGCACAAAAAATATTCTTCATCTACCTGCAAAAGGGCAGCCCAGATATTTCCTCATAGATAACAACCTTGGCTTAATTGCTAAATGATGATGATCAGTGCAAACGTCAGAAAATGGCTTTTTAAAACAAACATGAACTCCCTCCAACATTTCTCCACCCCACTAAAAAAGTATTCAAAGCCCTCACAGAATCATTGCAAATCAAATCTTCATTCGTTTGAGCCATAAAACCTGTTTTAGGATGGATTCTAAAATCTAGATAGTATGAGAATGAAAGATCTGTGGAGATCATTTCCCATTACATGTTTTAAACAAAAGCACACTGTCCTTTTAGTACTTTCAAATGCCATTGCTACTTCTCATTAATACCATCCAGTCATATCAAGAGCTCATATTATAAAATAAAATAAAACAAAACTATCACAACTCATTCAGCTCTAAGAATAAATACATATCTACAATATAAATTAAAGTAAGTCAATGAGAAATTTAGAGTATCAAGGAAATTCTGACCGAATTCATTCCATCTCCAAGCTCTTTAGGTAGAATCCATTATTCCCCATGTTACCCAGAAACAGAAAGCCAGAAATAATATAACTCTACATCAGAAAGGATCAGTGGCAGCAACATTTGAACACAATCAAAACGATGCTTACTCAATGGCTGTAGAGCAGTCTCATACAAACTTAAAAGGATTAAATTAAATTTAAAATGAACAGGTTTTGCTTCCTGCTTTCTTCTAATTTCAGGATTTTAAACCTAAGTAACTATGATATCCTATAAAATTTATGATTCAGATGCTATTCATCTTACCTCGCAATTGAAAAACCATGATTTACTGTAATATGAAGAAGCAGGGAAGGAAAAATAAATCTAACGGTTGAGAGAAAATTTTCTAAATTGTGATATATTACAATTTTAAGTAACAATTTGAAACCTTTTCTATTGCAACATTTTGGATTCAGAGAGTAATTTATTAAATGTACAAAATTTTTTTTAAAGGAACGTATCCTCATCAAACTAATCTTTTTCTTTCATTTGTACACAGAACAGAACCATCCAACAAAGGAGAGAATCCATATCAAAAAAATACAAAACCCAAAAGTCCCCAACTCACCTCCATCCATAATCGACAGCTACCTCAATTACTCCATCAACCGACACCCAGTTAGCGTTTGCACCAAACTGGAAGCATTTCTTCTTATCTTCTCATTGTCATCCTCCACCAGCCCTAGACATACCTCCAGAACTCCTTCCCTCTTGGCTTTCCCACAAAATTCCTCACTGTAACAACACAAAGAATTCAAAGTGAAAAGCCCACACTGAACTCCTCTCTGGCTTCCACTTTTAATCACCTTCACCAAAACCCTCAAGCATCCACCAATCCAACCCATTTCCTCTCTCCCTTCCTTACACTTCACCAAAACACTCAAGACTTCTACTGCTCTCTCCAGCCCCATACCGCCTACCCTTACCAAAACGGGCACTGCCCCGCATTCCACAGCCCGCCTTCTATTATCAGGGAAAGAACAGATAGCATACAAAGCTGTTGCTGCTTCTTTCACCTCTCTACCTTTGCCATAATTTAGTAGTGCAACCAACGCCTGAATCACATTCGGGTATGACCCGATTGTCGCTTTGTTCACTTCTACGACTGCAAGACTAGTCAAGATAGTGCAGCCTATGGCACGGCTATCAGACGAGCCAGCTCGGAGAACCGCGACGACACGACCAATTGCCCCTTCCGCTACTAAACCCACCTTGTTATCGTCGTCAAGTGAGATATTGAGTAATAGAGATAGGGCTTTCTCCTGGAGAACCGACTCTGGTGAATTGACACAGTTGAGAACAGCAGACACGGCTCCAGACTCGGTCAGCTGGCGGCGAAGGGCATGGTCGAGCTTGGTGAGTCTGGTGAGCTGGGAAAGCGAGTCGAGCTTGGAGTTCAGAGGAGAAGATGAAGAAGTGAGATTGGCGATTAGGGTTTGAGCCTGTGGTTTTTCAGACGGTGACTGCGTTTGGTTAGGCTGTGATTTTGGTGGAGAGAGGAGGGTATAATTGGAAATCAGACTTCTAAGAGCATGGTTGGGAATGAGAGGAGGGTGTTCAGGAAGGGGTAATTTAGTGATTGGGCAAGTACGATGGCCGGAGTCCAGCCACCGTTGGATAGAAGCACGGTCAAAGGTGTGACCCGATGATAGGATTACCGGGTCGGACATTATTTCGAGAGAAATCGGACATTTGAAATCATCCGGAAGCTGAGTCGTCATTTCCCCCAACTCGCGACTCAAATTTTGAGTCTCTCTCTCTAGAGACGAAGTTCAATTTCTCTCTCTAAAACTTGGGGAGGGGGTTTTATGAGGTTTTTGGAACTGCTTGAGGGGGAGAAAGAGAACGGGAAGGAAGGAAGGCAGGAGAGGGAGAGAGGAGACAATTTCTGCTTCGTAGCTTATGTGAGGCTAACTGAGCAAGTGATCGAATGGCAGTTTTGCCCTCACTCTATTTTTTATTTATTTATAAAAAATAATGCTTTTCAAAATTGAAATAGGGGACCAATGACTATTTATCTCTTCCTTTTTTTCCCTTTTTCTTTTCTCGGAAAGCACTTCTATTTTTCTAAGCCAAGAGATTAAAAACCTTAAATTTCCACATCGGACGGAAAAGGTTTAAATAATTCAATAACTAGGTTAAAGGGTTTCAATATTTCTGATAGACAAATGAAAAATAAATTTATGAAATAATTCAGTATTATTTAATAATTAATTTTTTAATTTATTTGATAGAATTAAAAATATAATAATTAGTAAATAAAATAAAATAAAAAATTTGGTGAGGAAATCAATTTTCCTTCATTTAGAATTGAAAGATCGAGAAAAACTAAAAAATGAAGCACCGAATCAAATTTACCTCAGAATATCTTTAAAAATATTAAAAATAACATTTTATTTTTTTATATTAATTTAACCTCTAAACCTTTTTAGAAAGTTTAAAAAATTAAATTTGATGTTTGAATCAATTTAATTCATTACTTATTTTGATAAATCAACTAGTTACTTCAATTTAATTATCTTTTGTTTTTTCTTATTTTGCACAAAAAGCATTCACTGGAACCTTTTCAATATTTTTAAACAATTCATTAATCTATAAAAATTATATATGAAATTTTTAATTCCTTTTAATAAATTCAGGGGCCAATTGGTCTTTATTCTATAAATGAATTATTGGCTTACTAAATTTAAAGTTTTCAAATTTTAATAAGAAATTAGCAAGAAAAATTAAATAATTATTAAATTTTGAGAAATTATTTACATATCCTTTTATATTTTGTTTATGTAAAAACAGAAATTTTATCTTAACTCGTATATATAGTGTAAAAGAATATTAAATGATAAAAAAGAATAAAAAAATATAAACTAATGTTTAGATTTTTTTTATTTCGAAACATAAGAAGGGGCATTTTGGACATTAGAGTCGAGAAACATTGTTTCGCAATCCAATTTAGTTGTTGTCGGTTGCTTTTTTTTTGCCTGATATATAGAGAGAATGGGGAAACATGCTTTTCAAAGGGTAAAAACCCATCATTCTTCTCTTGCTCCTCTTTTCATTAATCATGACCAAAAGCCAATGTTCTAATTCCTTTTTTTTAGGGCATTTTTGGAAATTCCCTTTTTTTCTTTTTATAGCTTCTTGTCTCAAACGGTCCATATGCCTTTTCTATGCCTCAACGGAAACATAAAAAAAGCAAGACACTATTGTTATTGTATTAATAATAAATAAATAAACAATAACGCTGTAACGGGAGAAAACGGAACTACTTTACGGTTATGCCCTGAAATTACAGTAATACTCACGCTGAGGGTGTGGTTGTGAAGTAACGATGGCCCTCAGTCAACCGTCCAAAAATGTCAAAACCGTCATTGTCGATTTGATAACTAATTGACACGTCCTCTTTGTTTTCCTATTTAATAAACCCAGTGTACAAAACATTTTAGCATGTAACAGTATGTGTTTTGTTTGTTTTTTTTTTCTTTTTTTATATATAAAATAGAGGTTTATATATACAAAATACATATTTGATATTATTTTAAAATTAAAATGTCACTTGTCCTAACTTCCTAAAATACCCTTGGGAATAACATTTTCAAACAATAATTTTTAACTCTATAAAGAAAATTAAATCTTTTTATCAAAAAAAATTATATATAACGCATATATAATAATTAATATTAATTATTCATGTCTTAAGTATATATGATGTGTCATGTTCAATAAATTAATTATATAATTAAATTACTCACGTAAATTTTATTTGAAAAATAATTTAGTAAAAGCGCGTGTTTTAATCTTAACGCGGTTGCTTGCGTTCTGTATTTTTATTTAAATAATTGAAAAAAAAAAAAAAAAAAAAAAAAAAAAGCAAGTGGGGGCTTTCTTTTCGCTCTAAGAATCAAAATATCATGAGAAGAAAAGAGAATAAAAAGAGCCAACGTGATCCATGAGGCTCTTATTTTCAACGGCAGTTGGGACTTGGGCCATTTATGCCGGTAATGTTTTATGCTATCCTTTTCCTTTACCTGAATCTGTTCTTTTTTTGTAGAAATTAAAGTATCTTTCCCAACAATTTATGAGTGATCTTATAGGAGCGTTAATGCTAAAAATAATTATTTATTTATTTAAAAAATTTTAATATATGCGTGTTATGAGTATATCATTTCTTAATTTTTTAAATATTATTAAATTTAATATGTATTACCTTTATTTTATAATACTTATCGTATTAAAAAAATCATTAAATTTGTTAAAATTATAATAAATTATCGAATAAATAAATTATATTACACTTAATTTAATACCAATTTTTTAAAAAAATTATTAAATTTAAATAATAATTATTGATTATATGAAAAAAATAGTTATTACTTTTCGAAACTGTAATTATGACAAGTGTTTTGAAACAGAGATAATAATTTGAATAACATTAATATGTTTATTTTAAGGAGGAATCAAAATATATTTATTGAAAAAATATGAAAATATGCTATGGGATTTGAATTCGGTATATTTTTTAGTTCCAAAAAATTGGGAATCATCAATTTTGCATCCAAAATAATTTGGGTTTGAAACTTTGCATTATTAAAAAATATATATTTTTTTAAATGGCTTGAGTTATGAAACTTTGCCACTTCTATACGCTACTCAAAAGTCAGATTTTGTATACAGACTATATAGAAAGGGATGTTTTTTACCATTTCAAACATTTTAATTAAAATAATAATTTGATATATAAAAAAGAGTGAGATAGCTGTGAAAAATTAAAGGAAAAAATAAAAAGAAATAACGATATTATGAAATATAAAAAATAGAAAATATATATATATAAATATAATAAATAAAAAAAGAGAGATTAAAGAGAAATTAATTTAGTATTACTAATCTTGATTGCATAATTTATAGAATTTAAATGCTATTTATAGGATATTAAAAGACATATTTAAAAGACACAATCTTCTATTAAAAAATATAATATTTCATTCAAAATGACATAATATTTTATTTTAAAAAAATATAATTTTTAGATAAATAAATAATTATTTAAATAAATTTATTAATATTTATTATATTATATAATTTCATAACGCAACGAGTAAAGACTAACCATATTCTTTTTCTTCCTTTTATTGTTCGAAGTCCTCCTTTTGTGCTTCATTGGTCTTACTCTTTTTTTAGTATCAAAAAGAGAAACTTTCTACCCTTAGTAGAACAAATTATTCATGTATACTGTAATTTACCCTTAACAGTCGAATTCCTAGTCGATAAAGTGGAGATCAAACCTACTTATGACTGTTGGGAAAAAAATGTGTGTATGAAACGTCTTAGAGGTAGGAGTTTAGCGAGCTTCAAGCATAGTGATAGTGAGTTCGTTTACAGAATTAGCTCCTCCACTGGTTGATGGGTCTCCACTGTTGCAACTTCTCTTCATAATGAATGCTGGTTGTTTTGGAGATGGAAGAATTGTATCATTGCTCAACATGAAAACAACAGTGGACATGGTTGGCCGATCTACTGCAGATTCTTGCACACATAACAGTCCAATTTGGATGCATTTCAGTACTTCATGTTCAGGATACGATTCACCCAGTTGTAAATCAACTATCTCCAAGGACCTGCCATCTTTCCATAGCTCCCAAACCTACATTAAATTAAACAACCATTTATATATAGAATGATGAAAAAGATAATTAAAAGATTATATGTCTACTTAACTTACATATCCAACCAAATTTGAAGAAGTAGCCTCTTCATAATAGCTGCTGTTTTTTCTGCCAGTGACGATCTCTATTAGTAGCACCCCGAAACTATAAACATCGGATTTTACAGAAAATAGGCCTTGCATTGCGTATTCCGGTGACATATAACCACTGCAGTAACACAAAAATAGATATATGCTTCAGCAATCTGAAAATGGGAAGAAACTGCAAAGACTGTACAAAAGATGCATTTGAATCCATTATGCAGTGTAGAATTGATGTTTTACAGATGCTACTACTTACTATGTTCCAACGACTCGATTTGTATTTGCTTCAATTTGATCAACTCCGAATATTCTAGCCATGCCAAAATCTGAAATTTTCGGATTCATTGATTCATCTAGCAGAACATTACTAGCCTTGAGATCTCTATGAATGATTCTTAATCTTGAATCTTGGTGAAGATATAAAATCCCTCTGGCAATCCCACAAATAATGTTGTGGCGAGTCGACCAATCTAGCAATGATCTTTTCTCTTCATCTAGACGAGGATAAATAGAATTTAAAGATCAATATTTTAAAATTCCTAATTTAATTAATTGGAGAAAGTATACGGAATGTGATGTGACATACCAAAAATGTAAAAGTCCAAGCTTTTATTTGGTAGATATTCGTAGATTAACATCTTTTCTTGGTCTTTTATACAGTAACCTAGCATTTTCACAAGATTCCTGTGTTGGAGTTTTGCAATTAATAGAACTTCATTCTTGAATTCCTCCGACCCTTGTCCCGAATACTTCGACAATCTTTTAACTGCTATTTCCTTTCCACCGTGTAATGTACCCTGAGAAATTAATCAAATCCAAGTAATGCACCTCAGGCTCAGATTTCATGCTCACCGGAAAAAAAAAAGAAAAGAACATGTAATTGAATAAATATTTTCAGTCTGTTGTTGATTATTTAGCTACCTTATAGACTGAGCCAAAACCACCTTCTCCAAGCTTGTTAGAATCTGAGAAATTATTTGTAGCTGCAGCTATGGCACTCAAATCAAAGTATGGTAAATCTAAAATTGCACCTTCATCACTTCCCTTTGCACTCTCAGAATCTCCCAAGAATGTTGGACTTGCGGTGAAGCTAAACAAAGATTTGTTACGTCTGTTGCTAGCTGTATTAATGATAATCATCATAATTAAGTGAAGATTAATTCGCTTTATGAGTTCAACTTGTTTTTTAGAGAAAAGTCAAGGGTATTTAGTTTTTGCTTACCTCTTCTTTTACTTTTCACCAAACAGTAAGCCAGGCAGGGTACAAGAAATAATGTTACAGCAACAGAAACTATAATCATTGCTTGCACTCCCTCCTTCGAAACTGGGCCTTTAGACTTGCTATATTTAGCTGTAAAAGTACGCGGAAAGTTACATAAACATTAATGATGTCATGAACAAGAAAAATAAAGAAAAACACGTTGTAAGATAAAAGAAGCAGTGATCCATCTTGGATCATAAAGCATATAAAAGTCTTTTACCCTTTCGAAACGTTAAATTTGTGTTTCTTACGAAAATTCACGATGATTACCATCCCAGCCAGATATATACCATTTCCAATTAATATCATTATAAATAGAGTATTAAATGCATATAATAAAGAAGTTGGTTTGGACGTAGACGTATACCTAATTCAGCTGCATCCACCCGCACATATATGTCCTGTCCCACGCTTGAGTAAGTTCTTGTATCAACCAAATCTCCAAACCATGTCAGGCATCCAATCCCCGTCTCATCCGCACTTGCATAAGCCGTGCAAGAACAATTCTTCAAGCATTCTTGCTCACACGCTTTCAAGTTCATGCTCATGTTCGCACGTACCATTCTTGTATCAGGAACCCTCACCCGTTCCAACTTTACGAATCCTTCTCCGCTTTTACACGTGGACACGCCATCTTTCCTTACACAACCGCCCGACCCGTCTCTCAAATACCAGTCGCGTGGTGATTTGGGTTCGAATCCGGGTAAGCACTTGCATATGAAGCTATCCGAATCATAGGGATCGCAATTACTATTTGCCCCACATTTCCTAAAGTTATCGCATTCTTCTTTGGGATCGGACCAAAACGTAACCCATCGACGGTCGCGACCATTCCACGTGGCGCGTTGCACGATTCCTGATTCATTGATCATCATTCTTGAGAAGATTGATGCATTAGTAATAGTAATACCATACATGATTGACACCTCATCGTTATTGTTCACAAAACTAACGTTAAAGATGTAATTACGTGTCATTTCGGGTACTCCGCTCCATCTATGCCCGGTCCATGGGCCACCCCGCCACAACGGGTCCAAACCCTTATAGAGAAATAACTGAGGATATCCAGTCGGATCAATTCTGTAGAAAATATTACCAGTTGCAGGATCATCTTTCGATTTCCAAGATGAAAGAAACCATTCCTTTCCAGTTCTTCGGTTCAGCCCAAGATTCATGTAAGGGAGTAAAGTGTCGGTAGGATAGTCAAAGCTTTGCCAAAATACGACAGCGTTGCTATCTCGTTCAACCAAAGCGAGATTTCCTGAATCCAGAAGCTGAGCCATGGAATTGTTCGTTGACGATGAAGAAACATTGGTGGACCAGAGAGGAAGAGTTTGGTTTTTCTCATAGAGGACGAGAGAACCTCGTTTGTCGATTGCAAGTACGCCGGAGGAATCATTAATAGGATTATCTCTGTTTGCCACCCAGATGACGGTTCTTTCTGGAACTTTGTAATACCAAATTCCGACGTAGCGAAGTCTAGAATTTCCAGGGCTAAAGAACCCTAGTTGGAAGACTTCGCCACTAGAGACTAAAAATTCACCATCTTTGATAGGGTGGGCTGGAGTTATAGTGTCAATAGATATGCAGAGTTGGAAAATAAGGAAAAGAAGTGATATGTTGAGATAAACTTCGGGTTGATTCATGATGGATTCGAGAATGATAACGTTTGGTAGCTGGTGAAGCTAATTGGAGAGGGAGGGAGACGTGAATATATCTGTCAAGTGTGTGAAGCGCAGTTGAGGTTTTAAATGAGTGGAACCACCTAGTTACTAACTATAGATTAATTAGAAAAAATCATTTGATTGGAACATGGGAAAGGAAGCCATAATAATAAATTAAAGAGGAAGGACCAGCTCAAACCGCTGAAGTTGAGTGGACAATGGTGGAAGATTTTTGTTTGATTTGATCGGGTCAAGCAGTGTACTGCGCGAGTCTTGTGATTCACTGCTTGCCTGTGTGGCTGTAGAAGCCAAAACATTTCTGTTTCCTTCTCATACATTCCAGAAATAAAAAAAAAAAAAAAAAAAATACTACTACGTCTGACTCTGGATGGACTTTTGTCCCAATTCCAAATATAGAATCATTGTTTTGCTTTTCTTCCGTGTAGTGTTAAAAATATAGTCGTTTGAGAATCAAAACACGGTTTACCTGGTCATTCAAGTTAAAATTGAAAAATCGCTTCAGCAATCCGTTGATTAACCAAGAGACCCTTTTGCAACAAAACCCAAATCTGATTTTCAATTTTGACTTGCTGATGTCTAGGCTAATATGAGACCACCGATGCACTAAATCAATCAACAATTCACACTTAAAAATCAACTTGTGACGTTAAATAATTGAAATGATCAAATTAAAAAGGTTGACCACAAAGTTTACGGCATAAAAAATTTTTGTTGACTTTAAAAGCCCGTTAAAGAGAAATCGTAAAAACCCATTTACCTTGCTCTGGCAGCCCATATAAAACGACTAGGCCCATTATCTATTAAGTCCAACTACATACCGGAATAGCTAATCACAGCCCACAGAAAGCCCATACATTAGTCATGAACTATTGATCTTCCCGACGCGAAATATCAAATGTCACTCTCCCACCAATTTTCAGAACGGGAAGGAAGAGCAAATTCAGCATCCAGCATTAGAATAGCGGGTAGCATGTTTGGTTTCGATCGCAGATTGGATAGAAAAAGAGAGGAGAGAACCGGAATTTCCATCCAAAAATCAATTTTTCTTTCTTTTTCCCAATTTTCCATAACTGGAACAACTGAGGTAGCTCAGTAGATATCAGAGGAAAGAACGAAATTTACTGTCAAAAAGAGAACCGGTATGGAGGAATTATGAAATTCCGAAAAAGGCTGCGTCAGGTAAGTTCTCATTGCTCTTAATTATTTGTTCTAAAGTTCTGATCTTGAATCCAAAATTTTAATAGAGTGTCTAAATCATGTAGATTAATAATTACTTCGACAATTTACACCGAACCGGTGAGAGAGCCTACAATCTTTATGGGGTCACGGAGCTAATAAATTGTAACTTGATTAATGGAAGATGATCCTATCTCCTCTCCTACTCCTAATGATATAGTGTCGCCAATATTAGGTGTTTTGAAAGTAAAAGCTGGTTCTTTTGGAGAGGGAAGATCTATTTCACTGCTTAACATCAAAACAACTTCTGACATTGTTAGTCTGTACACTGCATGTTCTTGAACGCATAAGAGTCTTATTTGAGTGCATCTCCTGGCTTCATGGAGAGGATATGACTTTTCCAGTGATGAATCAACTATCTCCAATATTCTGTCTTCTTTCCACAGCTCCCACACCTGTAGGGTTCAAAGCATTAGCATGCAGATGATGAACTATCAAGTTTAACTTCAATAGCTTGTAAACAAGAATATCTAAAACTAAAAGTTTCCTTCACTTAAATGTC
Organism: Jatropha podagrica; assembly: GCA_947857235.1. Taxonomy (NCBI): domain Eukaryota; kingdom Viridiplantae; phylum Streptophyta; class Magnoliopsida; order Malpighiales; family Euphorbiaceae; genus Jatropha; species Jatropha podagrica. The sequence goes on from CANUEP010001743.1 coordinate 124,043, forward strand.
CTATAAAGCTCAAGTCAGAATCCTCTTGGTGAAAGCCATTGCTCGTCTTGCCATTCAAAATCTCCAATAATATGACCCAAAAAAAGAATACTCTTACCTTTTGGTTTCTTTGAATATTATTATCTCTAACCCTTTCACAATTGACTTTTTTTCACCTAAGCTGATAGTTAAAAGTGCAAAACTACGTACTTAACTTTTATATGTGCATGATGAGAAGGTTCCAAATTGTGAGTTACGTATCTGCCATGTAAATGTAATGTAATTTATTTGACTCCCCTTTTGTTTGTGATAATTCCTCGAAAGATTCTTCAATATTGGCTGAATAAACGTCAGATCAGATTGAACTCAACCAGACACAAATTCGCATTTTAGTCATGTCATAATTAAGCATTTTCTTTTGATTTTCATGGAGATTTTTTTTGCACAATAGTCTTGAATCTTGAATCTTTAGTCCTTGATAAAAAATGAAATAAATGAAACAGATTAGGGAAATACAGCAGAATTTCAGACCGCACTTGTCATGGTATTTTTTACACACACATCATGATTTAATCAAACAACGTCATTATACACGAAAGAAAAACGCTGGAAGAGAGTGAAAATTTATAAACTCCTATATCATTTTAGGGCTAGAGCAGTGATTTTGAGATTCATAAGCTTATATACAGTACAAAGCTAATCTGAGGATTTGTACTTGAATCCTCTACGAAATGGTAAAGGGATTTCGTATATATTTGTGTCAAGAGTCTATCAGGAAGAATTCCTGTAGCAAGAATTTACAAGCAAATAGTGAGTCAATTATCGATCCTTAGCGAGCTACAAAATCAGTAACAGTAGCCTCATTCGTGGAACTTGAGTCTTCCTCAACTGCTCCAAATGAGTTACTGTTGCTGCTAAATTCTCTAAAAACAAAAGCTGGTTGTTTTGGAGTTGGAAGATGTGTTTCACTGCTCAACATTAGAACTACTTCCAACATCGTTGGTCTGTCCACAGCATTTTCCTGAACACATAACAGTCCAATTTGAATGCATCTCGAGATTTCATTGGGATTATATGATCCCTTGAGTAATGGATCAACAATCTCAGATACACTACCTTCGCACCATAAATCCCATACCTGTAACAGAGAACGAAGCATTAATGTAAATTATATTACCTTAGATCTATACAAAAATATTCTCACTTACATGTCCTATCAGGCAAAAGCAAGAATCTTGCAGTTTAAATGCATTGCTTTTCTTGCCACTTATAACTTCCAGCACTATGACCCCAAAACTAAAAACATCGGATTTTACTGAAAACTTTCCGAACACTGCATACTCCGGCGACATATAGCCACTGCATAAATCAGTTGCTGAAAATAGGGTTAGTATCTGTCTCAATTTATTATTAGGTATTCACAGTGATAAAGTATTGTTACATCTTATACTTACTAGGTTCCAACCACTCTGTTTGTCTTCTCTTGAATTTGATCAGCTTTGAATATTCTAGCCATGCCGAAATCTGAAATTTTTGGGCTCATATCTGCATCTAATAAAATGTTGCTGCTTTTTAAATCTCTATGAATAATTCTCAACCTTGAATCCTGGTGAAGATATAAGATTCCTCGAGCCATCCCAGTTATAATATCGTAACGTTTGCTCCAATCCAACTCCGACCTTCTTGTTTGATCTAAAGCAAGATTTTGGATTATTTATTTATTGAAATTTCGGCACTTGAATCTTGTATGCAGTGAAACATTTACAATCGGGAAGCAGTTCAATATTTGATGATGGATTGATAAAAAGACTAACCAAAAAGAAGTACGTCCAAGCTTTTATTTGGCAGATATTCGTAAATTAACATTTGCTCTCCTCCCTCAACGCAGCATCCGAGAAGTTTCACAAGATTTCTATGTTGAAGCTTTGCAATTAACATGACTTCATTTTTAAATTCTTCTATTCCTTGCACTGAATTTCTGGATAGTCGCTTTACAGCAATCTCTTGCCCATTAAATAGCTGACC
>CANUEP010001745.1:0-38989 GCA_947857235.1 Jatropha podagrica
ACTTATTTTGTTTTTTTCTTTCAAAAATATATATTATATATATATATATATATATATATATATATATATATATATATATATATATATATATATATATATATATATGTTCATCTAATAATTTTTCTCCATAGTTTATAATTTTATCAAGAAAGAAAAGTTGAGTTACACAACTTTAATTTTTATTTTGATTTTTTTTTAATGTAGAGGAAGGGATGATTAGGCATCAGCCTACACGGAGAAATAACATATCTGTCCTGTTACACCCTACTCCACTGTAAAGTATGACACGTCGCCCGTAATATACTTAATAAGTACTAAACGATTATAAATATCTACTAAATACACTAAAGGGACTTAAAAATTTTTCTTTTTACTCATTTACAATTTGTAGTATCGAATACAATGAGATTATTCAAATGAAACATAACTAATAATAACAAATAAAATATATTGATTAAAATAAAATCAAAAACTTTCTTTGAGTTCTTACAAATACTATAAGAAATGTGTCTTATTAATAATTAACTAATTACATAAAGTATAATTTCTATTAAATAAAATAAAATATTTAAATCAATAAAAATACTCAAACCAATGTATTTACAAAACATGAATGTTTTCATAACCCATAAACCCTATGAAATGCAGTTACATACTGGATCATTCCCATTTTTTTTTCATAATTAAGGAAACTATAATAAATGTAATTATAAACATATATTTACAAAATCATAAGTTGTACTATAATTAAAACTCTCTATACATCTGCTCAATTAAATTACTGTTCTATTAATGCTATATTATACATCATAAAATAATTCCAAATAAAACATTATAATCAAAGACTATAAATGCAGCTTCTAGTTTCTCCTTTTATTTCCCTACAATAGTACAAAAAACACTATCACTACGCAAAATTGCTTAATGGTGCTAAATTTGTATATTTGAAAATAAATTCAGATTTCTTTTCAAAACTATCAGTGACTATAAATAGAATTTCATATAGTAATATTCTTTTAATAAACTCAACAATTCCAATCATTTTCTATTAAAACTCAAATAATAACTTTTAATAAAGACACCATAATATTATCAATATCAATAAAATCCTCATTTCAAACTCAGTAGTTGCCCTATATACCAAAGTGATAGAATATTCTCCGTACCATTTCAATATAATTTCAAATCAAGAAATTCAATAAAATCTAATCAGTCTTAGTAGCATAAATAGACTCAATCCGAAGAGTCATCAATGTCTAATATGCACATCTACACAAAGCTATTTCAACCTCAGTCTATGATATAAATACCAACAGAAGAGGAAACAGTCTCAATCTCATATAGAGGGATTAATCTCAATCTCATGAAGAGAGAACAATATCAATTTCAACTAATAAAACGATACCGACAGAGTAATAACCATGTCTATTAGCTACTGAAGACCATAAATCATATCATCAATTTTACAATATCAAATCATATTGGGCAACATTTTTTTTTCATAAATATAGAATTTCCAATCAAATTATAGAAATAATTCAAAAATCATCTTCTATAAAATAACATTTCTTTCTTTAAAATCTATAAAATGATATTTCAATAATTTAAGGAAAATAACTCAAATAAAAAAAATATATATGAAAACAATATAATTAGCTTTAATTAAGTAAAAAGTTAGTATTGTATTAACTTGACTTATAAGACTATATTAGCCTGCCTTTTTTATTCACTGATTCTAATCCACTTCTGTGGTTTATTCCCACCTATAAACAAATTATACAAATTAAATTTAATTATTTATTTCTACTTTTATTGATATATAATTTCTTGTTATTCCTGTATTCTTTTGATTTACATTTGCATTTCTTTTATTACTTAATCAAATCAATTAATTTAGATATTTTATAATTTATGTATTATTTCAATTTCATATTTCTTTATCATATATTTAAATTATTATTTACTTTAATAATTAGATGCAATAACTAGTTTGCCACATTTTATTTATTTATTTATTTCACCTTCTAAATTGATTTAGTATTTGATCTCTTAGATTCATTTATAAACCATTTATTTATTTTAGTAACTAATATAGTAAAATTTTGAAATTAAAACTTTGAATTCATTTACTTTGCTTATTCTTAGTAACTAATATAGTAAGTAATATACCACTTACACTTCCATCTCCAAATACTTCATTCAATCAGTTCAAACGTGAATCCAATTTTGTATTTTATTAATTAACTTATTCTTTCTTCAATTTATTTCTTATTTAATAATATCAATTATTATTTTATTCGATACATCAATTCTATCTTTTCTTTTTCTAATAAAGTAACATTTCATTTATAATTTGAGCTACTCGTAATTAAACATTTTATTTTTATAATTAAACATTTTATTTTCGATTCAATTCACACGGCACTTTTTTCGGACAAAATAATTCAATCCCAACCGCCTTTTCCATTGTTTCACAATTTCAATATCAATATTTATTCTGCCAATTTCAATTTATCTGTCTCTATATTAACTTTAGGAGTATACAATTTCTTATCACATTGTTTTAGTATCTTTCCTTAATTTGGCTAATTCATTCCACAACTAATTTCATAATATTTTCTTCAACTTAAACGAGCCAATTTAATCAAAAATTCTCAATTGAATTTTAAACTAAAATTGTCCAATTAATTTTTAAAGTATACCAATTTGTGATTCCGAGTTGAAATTCGGGTTCAGCACGAGAAGCTGATGTTTCTGCCTCCCAGAAGATTCGCCGGACCGCCGTCAGAGCCACCGAATACGGTGGCCGGAGCAACCAAACAGCCCAGAATTGGGCGATTCTTACACCATCCAACATGAAATTTCACAAGGAACTCATATCCGGCCACCGTTTACAATTTAGACGAATCCTTTAGCTGTAAATCGCATCAACAGTCGCTTCAAGGCCGCCGTTCATGGCGGATTCGCCATGCTAGCCCAGTTGCTGACATTGGGAGGTGGAAAGTGATCGCGTGAAGGTGTGGGATCGATTGGTCTCCCTCCTTCGCTCTGAAACCGCCGGAAACTACTCAGTTCACCGGAATTCTCCATTGCACAGTGGCGCGATCTTCCAGTCCCGATTTCTACCGATTCCAACCTCTATCCCACAAATCAAGACCATCTATGTGCTCTTCTCGTCAAGCTCTTGCTTTTAGAGGTTTTGATCGTCGATTTTCATGGCCGGTGGCCGGAGAATATGAAGGTGGAGAGGGAAGAGGGCTGTCCCGCGGTGGAGGATCGGGAAGAGAGAAAATTTGTTTCTTCTTTTTTTTTTTACCATTATTATTCTCATTACTATTATTATTTTTATTATTATTCAATTCCTTTCTTTCTTCTTCTTTTATTTTTGTTACATCCTCCATAATTATTATTACATATCTATATTAATACATGCTTATTTAGTTACATAGTTAATAATTATTGACCGTTATAAGTTTATATTTTACCAATTAATTACTAACTCCTTAATATAATTCATTAACAATTATTTAACAATCAAATATATAAATATATTTCTAACTTTTATATATTAACAATTTAATTAACAATACTAATTCGACAAATATAAAAATAAAATCACCTTAACATTAGAAAAAATTATATTAAACTTATTCTTCTGACTTCTCTCGTGTTCTCTAGATCTCGGAGTGTTACATGTCTTATTTTAAAGGATTCAAAACTGAAAATGAACTGTAATTTTTATTTGATTTATTAAATATTTAAATTTATAAAATTTCGTATATTGAAAATTTTAACTTATAATATATTTTTGCTAATAAAACATAGATTTAAATAATTTGAATGTCTAACGGGTAATCAATAAATCTAACTTTTTACGCATTATTTGGCACAAGTTATCAACAATGATATTTACATATTGTTGAATATCCAATAAATATTTAATTAATGCAACTTTAATAAGTTGGAAGGTTAATAGAGTAATTTTATAAATTAATATATTTAATAGGATAAACCTTGATGGGTTGTTTCGCCATTAACTTTGTTTTATATTAAAATCTCACTTTGAATTGATATTTATGTCACCGTTAAATGAGTTCAAGAGTTAAATTGACGTAAAAAATAAAATCAGATTTTTTTAATTATTTTATATAAATTAAAGAGCTAAATTTATTTAAAATATCAAATTTAATATTTTTGACTATGCTAATTAAGTTCATGAATCAAATTGAACTTTATTCCTAATATAGGAACACAATAAGAAACTTAAAGATTAAAAACCCACACTGCATACAAAAAAATTCAAGGAGTCACTGCAACATTTAAGAACACGTGACATTTAAATATGTCATAAATAGGGATGGAAGCTGTGTAGGTATCCATGAATTTTGGACTATCTATAGCCGCATTCGTTTGAAATTTTATTATCCATATCCATTCTAAATTTATTTAAATATTTATATCCGAACCCATATAAAATTTTACTATATGTATCCATTTCAAACCTATTTAAAGTATCATTTCAACGAGTAGAGTATCTGTCTATTTTAATCTATCCAAACTCAAACTTATTTAAAATGCATTTTATATTAATAAATTAGTAGGGCACCCACAGATATTAATGGCCAAAACAATTTATTATAGTAGATAATGGGTAACGAGCACCTAAAGTCTAATACATATATTCTACCTGTATTTATTATGATAGTAATTCCATTAATCTTATCCGTTTAAAACTATTTATAACTATATATATTTTCGTTAAACGGATCAAATAGAGTGGACCCCTTAAAATACTTGTCAACCTTCCATCCCTAGCCATACAACTAAGAAGACTCCAAGAACTCAAAATAGGCCATAGACTTCATTAACTAATAAAAAGTCAGATTCGTAAGGCATGCTTTAAGGCATAATAACGTCATGAAGTAGAGAATCAAGACGGTTTGTCTTCGGAGAAAACTTTCCAACGATCGTGCGACATTTGATTAACCACATATATAAACTTTCGAAGACAAGGACATGTATAAATTTTAAAGTGAGAGAACAACTATAAATATGAATCTTAACTGTATACGACAACAAAGAATTTTGATAATTCGATTGCATTCATAAATATTGATTATTGAATTAAGCAATTGCACTAAAAGCGTAAATTTATTCTTAATTTAGAGCTTATTCGGCAATATTAGTTATTAGTTAGCTTTTAATTTAGCGGTTTATACACCGGTTTAAATTAGAAGTGATTGATAAAAAAATTATTTAAATTAACTATTTAACTTAAAATGACCAAAGAAGAATATTAGATATTTAATTAGCTGAATTCAACGGAAAAAAAAGAACGTGATCGTAAAAAAATTAATTAATCTACGTGAAATGCTAAAACTAGAATATTTAACTTTTCACTAAAAAGATAGAGTTTTGATTTGATCAAAGCTAGCTTAAAAGTTGAACTTATTCCAATTGAACTTGTTGTAAATTTAACCATATAAACCACTTATTCCAATTGAACTTGTTGTAATTATCACTAGCACCATTATGCATAGAGGCTTCCCAACTATAGCCCTCTTAAAATGTTAAAATCAGCTTTGCGTTAATGATTCTACCTAAAACAATTCAAATTTTCCTGACCAAAGAACCTGATATGCATACAAAGAACAAAAATTCTCAATTTAGCCTCTTCAATCACCATGAAGTATTCTTCTTCTTCTTCTTCTGAACTCAAAGCTAAAATGAGAAATGGAAATGATATCAGATTTACAATAATAAAGAAAACATAATGGCTGTATGAATACCTTAAGTATTTGGGGCATAATTTCAGCATCAGGTGATCCATTGATAGAATGGTTACTATCAAGCAGAAATCTCAAGTACTTTAAATTCGTAAATAGATAAGGCTCTATTTTTAATAATTCAGGAGACATGCTGAGAACCTATAGAAATCAAAACCCACATAATTAGAAAGTAGAGAAACCCCAAGAAATACAAATAATAAGATAAAAAATCACACATTTATAAAACAACCATGATCTACCCTATTAATCGTTTGTTTTCATCGATTGGCCTTTTGAAATGATCACAAGATTTCACTTGAGGCTATGTTTTCAGAATGCATATACCTTAATGTTATCAGAATGTAGGCTAACACATTGAGCATTATAGCATCCTCTTAGCATATTGACAACATTCACAACATCTGCCTACTTCAATCCACCACCCTGTGCGCAGGAAGTTCGCTCAATGTGAACATACAAATGATAAAGACAATGGAAATGGAGGACAACCAAATCCAGAGCGAACGAGTTAAACCTGAGCCTTGGTGCAACAATCTCAAACCTTATTTACAAAAATAACCAACGTGCTCTAGTTTAAATTTAACAAGTTCTGGTCTAGATATTAACTAAAAGTTTTCGAGTCTAAGAAAAAGCAGTATTCTATGACTCAGCTCTTCAAATTGGGACAACTACCAAAAAATATCTAAATCAAAGTCTGTAAAGGAGCAGCCATAGATTACCAATGAATTCAACATAGTAAAACCAAATGATTCAGGCAAAACACCAACCGATTTTAACTCTAGGGTCAAAACCGAAACTAAACTGTGGTTAATGATTCAAGGTTCCAAATCGTAATTGAAATAGGCAATTTAAAGTTCAGTTGCAGTTCTTTATATTTAGAAATTAAATTCGACGGTTTCAATTTAAAACTGACGGTTTCGATTTGAAACCGTTAATATATATATATATATATATATATATATATATCACACTTCATACATGATTTTTAATTATTAAATCAAATTTATTTTTTATCATTAAATATAGTAATTTTACTATCATCTTAAAATTTATTAATATAAATATAACTTATAAATTATAAATTGAAAAAGAGAAAAATAATTATTCCACATTTAAATATTTTAAATTCAAATCTTATACGATAGAGCACAGATGCATCATCAACGAGAACATTTTAATGATAACAATGATTAATATAAATAGATTATTTTATTTTTTTTAAATAAATATAAGTGAATTATGTGAATTGCGATTCCTCTATATTCTAATTATTAAGATGACACATAGTCAATATAATTTTAAAAAATATATATGAATTGAGTATAAATTCATTTTTTCACATGTCTCTCAATTTAAATTTATAAAAATTAAATATTAAATTTATATTTTGTGTAGTTATAATTTTTTAATAAATTTTAAAACTATTAATTTACTCTTTTAGCCTTTTTTTAATTTAATATTATTATTTATTATTTATTTTCTTATTTAACTAAAAAAACTAGAAAGGTTAAAAAAAATCTAAACTCATTTCCAAATTGAGACGAACTGAAACCGACAATTTTAAAACTCTTTAAAATCATTTAAAAGCAGTTTAGTTCCGATTTTACCTTTTTTGAAATCGAAATCGGCAGTTTTTCATGATCGTGATCATGCCTACTCCTACCCAATAGTCTCTTCATTTTTTGTCTTTTGAGTTTCAATCAAAACAGTCACTTTCTTTTCTTTCTCTATTTTCTTCTCCAATAATGATAGGGACTCTCTCATCGTCTTTTCCCTTTCTCATTCAAATACTTTAACATGTACTCAAAATTTGAAGAAGAAGCATGTGCCTGTGAAGATCATAGAATAACTCAAAGTTGGAAGACTGATATTAGAATTATTTGAGGGAGAGAAATGGCCCTAAGACCTGAAGGTTAGTCCACTTTCCTTAGTTCTTTTATGCATGTGTTTGAAAAATTGTGTGTTTGTGGTCTAAATATGGTTTTTATATGTGTATACAGTGGGTCTTTTCTAGAAAATTTGATATAAATAAATGGGGTCTTACAATTAAAAATTATGTTAAGGTTAGGGTTTGCACCTTAAAATATAATAAATTGAAGTGGGGTAAAGGATGACATCTTTAAGGCTTTCATTTGGAAGGTACAGGCACGTGATAAATTGATTGTTGTGTAATAAATTATTCCCTTATTATAGTTGTAAGGCTAGGGTTTTCATATTTTCTTATAATAAATTTTGGGAAAATTTTTTACTTGAGGGCTTAAACATTATTGTATTAGAAATCATGTAGCTTTTATTTTAAAGTAATGTTGTATGAGAAGTTTTGGCCATTTTTGCTTTACTGTGATTGCTGTGATGTTATGCTTTACTATGACTGCTGTGAAAATGACAAAAGAAGTAATGTTATAAGAAGTTTTGAAAATTATTTGGTTAGCATGTATAGGTTTTGCTTAGTTAGACAACTACATTATTGTGCATTACGGAGGTGAGATGAGGGAATGAGATTACTTCAATTGGGAAGAGACAACCATAAAAAATTATAATGTGGACACAGTGTCCCTTATTAGGCTTGATAAATTACTATTAGACCAAAGTTTTCAGGTATTCTAAGGCATCACTATGTAGTGCTTAGGAAAGATTTTTAAGATGGACTTATGAGAATAGAAAGGGATAGTGACATATATGCAATGTCACTGTATGGCAGTGATATTGGGATAATTCACCTTTATGTAGAACATTTAGCCATAAAGGATCAAGAAAGCGAACTCAATGCAGATTTAGGGAGTAAAAGTAGTGTTGTTATAGAAGAAATACCTGAACACACACCTACTAGTGCTTCTAACTAAAAGTGAGAGAGAGAAGAGAAAACATGGTAAAACTAAACTAAAGAGGCAACAATCAGTGGGAATTAACATACAAGAACCTAATTTGCCTAATATGGATTTAGGGAATTTTATTTTAAATGAAACCTTTAACTTTGTGAATCTTGATAGTATCATTAGGGTTGGTAATAATTTGCATAATGTAGGTAGGGTGGAAAATAGAGAAGAGGCGCAGAATGTAGAATTAAATAATGAGAGTCAGAATAAGAGTTCGAACAATAAGGTATAGCTTGAGGATAGGGATGGGAATCTTAGTGATGAAGAGTATAATGTAAAGGAAGGAGATGAGGACTTCAACACTCTTGTGAATGATAAGGAGAAGGAGAAAGAGCCAAGGGGTAGACCTATAGGGACTGTAGAAGAAGTTGAGGGTGGGAATCTAGGGGAGACCTTGAGTAGAGGTACGTGATGATTCTTCTGAGTATGCTCCTTCAGATGAGCTGTATACAGAATCAGATTCAGAGGATGAGGGTAGAATGAGATTTCATACCTTTAATGCTAGCAAGGAGATGCAACACCTAACTTTTAAGGTTAGTATGCTTTTTCAAAATAGACATGAGTTTAAGAAAGCTTGTAGGATGTATGAGATTAAAAATAGATTTAGGTATGGTTTAGGAAGAATTATCATGAGAAAATGCAGGCTAAATGTTATAATAAAAATTATGGATGGAAAATACATGGAAGTAAGTTTGATACCAAGTCAAAAACAGACTTGACTTTCTAAATTAGGACAACTAACCTCAATCATTCATGTGCCAAAATTCATAGAAACTTTCATGTGACCTCAACTTGATTGGCAAAAGAGTATCTTGAGGATTTTAGAGTTAATCCAACTTGGGAGTTGAGTCATTTCATAGCTAGGATTACGTAGGATCTTAGGTACATGATAGGGAGGATTAAGGTTTAGAGGGCTAGAGCAAGAGCCTTGTCAGTCATAAATGGTACAAGAGTATGCAATATACTGGATTGCATAATTACAAGACAGAGTTGCTTGGGACAAATTGAGGAAATTCAATTATTTACAAGGTTGAGTCTAAGTCTTTGAGTGTTTATATGTTTGTTTAGAGCCTTGGAAGCTTACTTTTAAGGGTCATTTAAGAAAACTTATGTGTCTAGATGGGTGTTGGTTGAAGGGTACTTAAAGGGGATAATTGTTATCAATTGTGGGAATTGATCCAAATGATTGCATTTTTCCATTAGAATACACTGTTATGAAGACTGAGTCTAATGAGACATGGAGCTAGTTTTTAGAGTGCCTAAAAAAGGACCTGGAGCTTCATAATGACCACCATTTTTCATTCATGAGTGACAGGCGGAAGGTATGTGCATTTTTCAGTATTTTTACTAATTGCAAAGCTTTCATTTAATCTGACATTGACCATTTTCTTTTTTGTATTATTATTTTTATGGTTTTTTCTTATTTTTAACATTTGGAGAATGTATATTGCATGAACTTTAGGGACTAGTGGGTAGTATAGCTAGAATGTGGTTTGAATCTGAGCATAGAGTATGTGTGAGACACCTTTACACTAATTATAGAGCCTATTTCAAGGGTACAGAGATGAAAGATCTCCTATGGAATGTTACCAGAGCTAGCTATATACAAAAACTAAAGACTTGCCTGATGAGATTGAGAAAAAGAGTAAGGAAGCAAAAGAGTGGTTGAGAGAAAGAGCATGCTGGAATTGTCTAAGGCATGCTTCAAAACAAACGTCCTTTGTGATAAGTTAGCTAATAACATATGTGATTTCTTCAATAAGTATATCCTAGATGCAAGAGATCATGCCATAATAACAATGTTTGAGAATTAGGACTAAGATAATGAAAAGACTATAAGGAAAGAGAGAAGCTATGCAAATGATCAAAGGAAGACTATATCCCAAAATTAAGAAAGAGTTGAATGAAAATAAGGATTTCAGTCACTTGTTCATAACCATATTCATTGGAGGACCTAAGGTTCAAGTGGCCGGACCTCAAGTCAACATGTAGTTGATATGGAAGAGAGATAATGTAGTTGTAGGAGGTGGAATCTCATTAGTATTCCATGTAGTCATGCATGTGCCTATATTCTTAAAAATAATGAGGATTTTTATTTTCAATGTGGTGGATGTGGACACTTTTTTAAACATTGTGATATGGGGGAGTTTGAAGATAAAGGACAAATTAAAGATCTGCCATATGGGGATTAGCTCAAAGCTTCTCCCTTACATAAAGCTAGAAGGGTTACTTTAGATAATGGTAAAGAGAATAGTGATGATGGTGTATCTCAAAAATTATTTTTTTGACCCAAGCTAAATGAGAAGTGTACTAGCAAGTCTAGTAAAGGGGATAAGCTAGTGAGTGGCTCTACACTGAGGGAGACAGCTCAAGAGGAAGTCCAAGCTAATGTAGTTATTTAACCAGATTTTGTGGACTAGTTTGAATAGATAGGTATGGTTTGAAATGCTGTTAATCGAAATCATTTTGCTACCCAACTAGTCCCTTGTCCTGTTGACCTATCCCCTGGCATTACTGACCTTATTCCCCTATTAGATTCTCCTTTGGTTCTCCCACAGTGAATCCCTAACTCCCCATTAAACCCAAATTTGAGAACCATACCTGCTTCGAACCCTTATAGCAATAACCAAGCTTTAAATTCCACCCCACCCACTAAGTTATCCCTTTTGGATACAACAGTTTCATCCTTAGAGCTTGTTATTCTCGATTCCAACCTAATTGCTATTCCCATTCCTCTCCTAATTTACTTTCATATACCCTAGATACTCCCCTTATTTAACCATTGCCTTAACTCAGTAATCTGAGCCCACACCAACAGTCCTCTTGGAAAAGATTAGCAATAAAAGCTAGTGTGCAACCTAAGAAATGTACTATACAAAGTAGCATTAAGAGGAAGTGTGAAGGTCATTTGGATTTGATGGAGGTCAATATTTTGCATGGGCTTGATTTTCAGAAGAAGCATAAGTCAAATGCCATAATCACGTTGGATGATAGACAATTGATATCAGCGGTGATTGCTCGACTGTCTAGCCGGAGCTATGAGTTCCTTACTTTAGAATTGTAAGGGGCTTAGGAACCCCCATACAATTCGTTCCCTAAAAAAGCTTTTGAAAAATTCCCTTTTTTGTGTTTTTAATGGAAATGAAATTATTTTGACACAAAATGTAGAAGATAACAGAAAAGTGCGATTTCGATAACATTATTGCAATAGACTATGAATTTATTTAAAGAAGAAGGGGTGGTTTATGCTTGATGTGGAATGACTTGTCTATTGATTTGCTTTCTTTTTTGAATCATCATATTGACATTTCGATGAATGGGCAATGGAGGTTTACTAGATTTTATGGATGGCCTGAAGGTCATATGACATTTTTTATGGGAACTGCTTGCCATTTTAAAAAGCAAATATGATCTTACTTAGGTAGTGGGAGGCGATTTTAATGAAGTTCTCTTTCAAATAAAAAAAATCAAGAGGTCAAGTGAAAGATATCAATAAGATGATGAGTTTTAGTCAAGCTTTTGATGACTATGGTTTGGATGATATAGGTTATAGGGGTCTGCCTTTTACTTGGAGCAACGGCCAAAGGGGTGTTGGTAATATCCAAGAGAGGCTGTATCTTTGTGTTTGCTCTATGGAATGGTCTCTCTTATTTTCAACTTTTTGGGTTGATAATCTAATCAGGCATAGCTCAGATCATTATCCAATCAAGCTTACTTGGGTGGGATCTTTGCCTAAAAAGTCTAGGAAGCGTGTTTTTCATTTTGAATAGATATTAGTGAGGGATGGTTCTTATAAAGTAGCAGTTGAGAAATCATGGTTGTTGTCTAGTTTGATTCACCCGACAGTTTTGGTGGGGGAGAAAATTTGATAAGTGTGGTGTTAAGCTGAAATTATAGAAAATGCGATAGTTTGTCGTGTAAATAACGAACTATGGTAGATTAAGGAAAAATTAGCTCAATTACAAACCGGGGTTCAATTGGTAGAGAAGCTTGAAAGCCATAAAATTTTGAATTAACAGTTGCTAGAACTTTTGGCTAGAGAGGAAGTAATGTGGGTAAAAAGATCTCGGCTTCAATGGTTGAAGGAAAGGGATAAGAATACTGCTTTTTTCATTCAAAAGTAAATTTTCAGAGAAAAAAGAACTAAATCTTAAAAATAAAAAATGATGATGGTCAGGTCTATGAGCAAGATGAGGATATTGCAAGGGTAATGAATAATTATTTTGTCAATCTTTTCTCTTTTATAGCACCATCAGATGTTTTAGCTTTGGTGAAAAGAAAAATTACTGATGAGACGAACGAGCAACTTCTTCCTTTCACTAGAGATGAAATCAAGCTTGCCTTAAAACAAGTGCACCCTGGGAAAGCTCCGAGCCCTGATGGTATGTCCCCTCTATTTTTTCAATCTTTTTGGCATGTTATAGGTTTAGATGTTGTGAGTGAAGTTCTTGTTGTTCTTACTAATGGTGTATCTTTGGAATCTTTGAACCATACTTTTATTACATTGATTCTGAAAAAAAAAATTCAAAATTCATTAAGGATTTTAGACCCAATGTGCGATGTTATTTTTAAGTTTATAACTAAAGCCATGGCTAATAGGTTTAAAATTATGTTGCCTCATATTATCAAACCTACCCTATCCACTTTTGTACGTGGCCCTTGTAACAGATAACACTCTTATTACTTTTTAAGATTTTCCACTATCTGAAAAATAAATATATAGGCAAGAATTTTTTTGTTTTAAAGCTAAACATGAGTAAAGCCTAAAATAGGGTGGAGTGGCATTTTTTAAAGAATGTGTTGATTAAGCTCAACCTGAATATGAAATGAGTTAATCTTATTATGGATTGTGTTTTTTCAGTTTCTTACTCATTTTTAATCAATGGAAAGCCAAAGGAGACTTTCACTCAAGGAGGAGCCTTCAAACAGGGGGACCCTACCTTATTTTCATTTGTGCTAAAGTGTTTTCAAGTCTAATATGTAAAGCTAGAGAGTATATTACTCTCCATAGTGTCAAGATATGTCGTAGAGCACCGGCTATTTCTCACCTTTTCTTTGCAGATGATAGCGTTATTTTCGAGCTTACTAATATTTGTGAAGCCGAGGTGGCGAGAAAATTATTAAAGATTATGAGAGAGCATCTAGCTAGAAAATTAACTTGGAAAAGGGCTTCTACGGAAATGAAGACTTTAATCCAAAATCACTAGGGGTCAACATTTTTCATCAACATTCCAAGTATTTAGGGCTTCCAGCAATGATAGGACATAATAAGAAACAAGTGTTTCAGGCTATTTGTGATAGGGTGGCGCAAAAGCTTAAGGTTCGAAAAGAAAAATATTTATTAAAAGTCGGTAAGAAGATTCTATTGAAAACTGTGGCTCAAGAATCCTAACTATAATATGGGTTATTTCCTTGTCCCCTTAAAGTTTTGTAAACAAATGGAGTCCTTATGGCAAAGTTTTGGTGGGGACAACAAAAGGACGGAAGGAAAATTCATTGGTTTTCCTAAAAGAAGAATTGCATTTCTAAATTTGTAAGTTGTGGGTTTTAAGGATATTTCTACTTTTAATATTGCCTTCCTAGCGAAACAATCTTGAAAAATTATTGAGGACCCAAATTCAATCTTAGCCACCATTTTAAAAGCAAGGTACTTTTCAAAATCTTCTCTTCTAAATGGGTGATTTGTGGGTGATCAAAAGCGATGAAGAGGTGCGAATCTGAGGTGATTTGTGGCTATATGGTTAAACTCTGCCTCATGTTTGACAGTCCCAAAATGTTGTTAGAACCAAATGCTAGAGTAAATCAGCTCCTTCTTTATGATCCTCTCCAATGGAATGTTGATTTGATTAGGTCAATTTTTGTCCCTAATGAAGCTAATCTCATTACTGCTCTTTCACTAAGTATGAGTCATCTCAAGGACAAGTTGATTTGGAGGCACACTAAAGATGGTTAATTCACTATTAAAATTAGTTACCATTTCATCCTTGAGCAATCCTAAATGAGGAATGAAGCTTCATCTTCAATTCAGACTTCATTAACATTTTAGAACCAGTTGTGGAGCCAAGATATCCCAGCTAAAGTCAAACACTTTCTTTATAGAGCATGCAAAAACCAACTTCCAGTAGTTGATGAACTAATCAAGAGGGGCATGAACATCGATTCTATTTGTGGCATGTATGGCGATAGTATGGAGTCCGCTTTACACATTCTAAAAGATTACGCTTTAGCGACCACGTTTGGTTGCTGAGCTCGCTGCGTCTTCAACCACAACAATCCACTTTCAATTTTTATTGAATGGTTTAAAGATGTTGTCCTACATGCTGAAAAGGAACAAGTTGAGCTTTTCTTAAAGCTTGCGTGGGCTCTTTGGAAAGTTAGGAAGATATTAAAATTTTAACAAACCCGATTGTCAGAACCTCAAGTGGTCTTTATGGCACTACAATGCATCCATGACTACCAAGAGGCAAATGTTCACAGTCCAATGACAACAGGATCAATTGGAACTAGTGGCTAGGTTCCTCCAGATGATAAGTTCTACAAATTAAATGTTGATGCATCCATTATTAGAGATGTTGAGCATGGATTGACTTCGTACTGCGAAATGGATGAGGAGAAGTTATGTGCTCAGGGGTTAAATTCCTTTTTGCAAATTTGTTTATGGATGATGTGGAAGTGGAGGCAGCTCTATTTAGTCTCCAACGAGTTGTTGATCAGGATGTTCACTCTATTACTTTGGAATTCGATTCACTGTTCTTGTCCAAAGTCTGCTTGCTTTGCATTTTCCAAATACTGAGTTTGGCACTCGACTGCTCTTGGTTGATTCTTTGATTGGATCCTTTGCGCGTGTGAAATGTATGCATATTCGTCAATGTTGTAACAGAATAACCCATGAACTCTCTCATTTAGCTTCTCCCAACATGGTTGGTGAGATTATTTGGATGGAGGAGGTGCCTCCTTTTGTACGCAGCTTTGTCTTAGTCAATGCTCCTGCAATTTCTTAATAAAGATTGATTTTTCATTCTCACAAAGTTAAACTACTTTAATTTTTAAATCAATAAAATTAAAATTTCAATTAATAAAATATCATTAAAATTAAAAGTAGAATGTGATTAAATTATCTTTAATAATATTTTTAATCAACTAATAAGCCTCCATTTATTTCCGTAAAATAACTTACAGAAAATAATTAGCTGAAAAATATTTTCATGGAAAATATTTTCCTTAAAAAAATATTTTTCAAATAATTTATTTTTGTTGATTTATTGTAATATTGAAAATTAGTTAAAAATATTAAAGTCTTTATCACATAAGACTATAAAATTATTAATAATAATAGAAATTTTATAATTTAAAAATTTTATGGTTAAATATGAAAAGAATGCAATATCAATATATATATATATATAGAAAAAGTTGTCAGTGGCCCATGGTGGTAGCCAGTGGTGGTGATTAGTGAAAAATGGTGACCAATAGTAGTGACTATGACGATTAATAAATTAAATGTTATAAATTTATAAGGTTTATTAATGTCCAGAAATGTTTCTCTTACGAAAATGGAAAGTTGTTTTTCTTAAAAAATGATTTCATTTTCTTGTTACCAGAAAAATATTTAAGCGCCCCAAACAATAGAAAATTGTAAATAATATTTTCCTACAAGTTATTTTATGGAAACAAATGGAGCCTAAAATTAAAAATTTTCTAATTAGAATAGAACTAAATTATCACTAAAAATATTTTTAATCAACCAATAAAATTAAAATACATAGGGGCATTTTAGGTATATATATATATATATGATAATAATATAATATACAAATAGAAATTTTAAAATGTATGAACATATTAATTTATTAGAGATAAGATATGGTAAAGTAAAAATGAGAAACTCTTCAAACAACAACAAATCAAGAAAATGTTTAAAATGACAATATTTTTCCTTTGAACAAAAAAATATTTTTTATTAGCTTATTTTGTTGAGCACCCCAAATAACGAAAAACTATAAAAAATATTTTTCTACAAATTATTTTATGGAAACAAACAGAACTTAAAAAAAAAATTTCTAATTAAAATATAATTAAATTATCTCTAAAAATATTTTTAAGCAACCAATAAAATTAGAGTATGTATAAGCATTTTAGGTATATATACTCATACATGGATATAAATTTTAAAACGCATCAACATATTAATTTATTAGAGATAAGATATGGTAGAAATAAAAATGGAAAACTCTTCGACCAACAACAAATCAAAAAAAGGTTTAAAATGAAAATGTTAACATGTTATGACTTTTGAGTTTACAAATACAATTTATTTAATATTTTCTCTAATAGATCCTAATTTTAACTTAAATAAACATATTGATTTTATATTATTACAAAGTGAGAAGAAATTTAAGGAGCAATTATTTTTTATTGTTACTTGAAAACAAAAAAAGGTTTGAAAGCCTTCTTTTTGTTTAACATTCTATTTTTATAAATTTTTAATTTTTTTTATTTTTTATTGTGATTGGACGATTTAAATATTTTAATTAATAGTTTATTATAAATTATCCATATTAAATTACTTAAATTACTAAAATTTATCTATATATAACTGTATCTATCCATCCTTAAAATACGTTAGTTGAATTGTTTAAATTATAAACTACCTAAAATTTAGCTGAATTTTTAATCCAAACACACATTGTAGTTTTTCTATATAACGCTACTCTTTGAATAGTTTGTATCTCTCTAAACAGTACTTTCTTCTTTTATTTTTTGGTTTTATTATTTTTTATATTATTTTATAGCATAATATTTCATCCATCATCGATTTATTGTATTGAATTTGACCTGTATATTGTCACTATTGATGACTTTAGAATGTGCAAATATGTTATAGTTTAGTAAAATCTAACAACAAGTATGTTATAGTTTAATAAAATCTAACAACAGGTATGGAGATGGAGAAAAGTAGACCCAACTTCTAATTTTGTTTGGTCTGACACGCCTTTTGAGATCGGCTACTATTTTTTTTTTTTTGGTCTAACACGCCGCTTGAGATCCTTGGTTCGATTACTTCTATAGCCTTTGAGGACCCAACTTCTTCAACAATAAGGGATCATACTCTAACAAAAGAAGATGTGATTTTCTTCTTAATCCCTTTGTTATTGAATTTTGTCCAAATTTTAACTAATAACTAAACTATACATGTGGCCAGGTTAAAGCTATTATGATAATGTTGGTGTTTTGGGAAATGAAAACTTCAAACATTTATTGAAGTAAGATGCATATTCTTTGCTGCCATTTTCATTGAATTTTAAAAAGCCTATGCAATGTCATTTGTAGAATAAAAGACTTCGTTAATACTTTTAATAAGCCTATGCACTTTTTCTTTTGCTCTATTTCTTTCCTTTTTTTATTTATTTGATTATTTCTTTCTTTTTTTTTTTCTTTTACTCTATTTCTTTCCTTTTTATTTTTTTTTTTATTTTGTTTCTTCTGATCAAACCTCCCTAGAAAAATTCACATTATAGTTTCTTTCTCTTTTTTATTTTTATTTCTTTGATTTTTATCCTTTTTATACCAGAAATTGTTCTAAATTAAATTAATACAGTATTCTATTCTCTATTTCAATAAATATTTCAAAATATTCGTTATCTCTTCAAATATTTTCACAGAAACCTCGATTCAAAAATCATGAATAAGTTCTTTATCCCTTTTAGTTTTTTACAACTAATTGCTTTCTTTTTTTTTATTGTTGCAGCTTTACAACGAAATTCTTAAGGATTATATATATATGTATATATTTAATTATTTAAATTGTTAAATTTTATCTATATATAATTATCTCATGGTATTTAAATTGTATTTAAATACAATTTAAATATTTTAACAAATATTCTTATATATTATTTATATTTAATTATTTAAATTGTTGAACCTTATCTATGTATGATTATCTCATGACATTTAAATTGTATTTAAATATAATTGGAGCTGTGATAAAACTTATTCAATGTTTGAGTGGTATTTATATTGATAGCAAAATTTATAGCTATTAGTAATTTTTGAAGCCTGATAAGTTCAAAGGGAAGCATTTTATAACTATAAAGAGTCTATTCCAACTTAAACTTATATGTTATTTTAACTCAATTAAATTGTTGTTTGTATATTTGAAATTTCATAATAAAATGTAAAAAAGAATTCATCTCACCCCCTATGTATATTTTTTTAGGTAGGCTTTTTATTATTCTTCCTAATAGTTTGCTTATTCATAATAATTTATTAAAAATAATAATGTAATCAATTATAAAATTTAATAAAATAATGTTAACTACTCGCACACAAAGTGTGATTTTTTTACTAGTACGTATGTATGTGTATATATATATAAACAGTTGTTTGCATATATATAAACAGTTGTTTGCATTATAAGAAAGTCAAATATAAGTCTTTGAAATTGCCAAGCATGAGCAGGATAATGATTATTTAGCACGGTTGTAAAAAGATAATGTGTAATGGCAGTAATTGTAAGAAAATAAGTTGTTTTATATTTTTAAATAATATCTTTATCATGATAATATATATTAGTTACATTCCATCAAGATAATGTATTAAGTTAAATTAAAATTTAATTAAAATGCAAATATTCTAAGCCATAAAATAAGAAAGACTTAATTTTTTTATTTTAATGATTATCTTGGTGCATGAGATAGTCTTATATATCAAGAGATATGTTGCACAAATAAAGGGCATAAAATACAGAATGTACAAAATATATGAAAATAAATAAATAATTATTTATAATAAATAAAAAATAAAAAATATTTAATTTTTTATTTTAATATATCAATTTAAATTAAAATTAAATTAAAATAAATATAATCAAACTATAAAATAAAAAATATTTAATTTCTTAATTTAATAATTATCTTGATATATGATATAATTTTATATACGAGAAGTTAAGTTGTAAAAACACGAGACACGAGATATAAAAACATACGAGATGCGATAACTTTTAAAAAAGATAGTCACACGCTTAGAATAAAGTATACTAAATAAATATTAATATTTTAAATAAATAAAAGTTCATTTGTAATAAATTATAAACACAAAAGAAGAAAAAAAACTTAATTTCTTATTTCAATTATAGAAGAAAAAATTAAAAAAAATAATACATTTTTTTATTGGCAATAAAAAAATTAAATTGATTAATTTGGTGTATAGAATAGTTTCATACACCAGGAGCTATGTTGCATGAAAATGGGATACACTTAAGACATAATGCATTAAATAAATAATACATCAATATTTCAAATAAACAAACAATCATTTATAATAAATCATAAACATAAATAAAAAATTACTTAATTTCTTATTTCAATAACACAAAAGCAAATTAAAAGAAAAACACTTTATTTTTATTAGTAATAAAAAAAATCTTGTTTAGTTAGTTTGGTAAATAATAGTCTCATACAGTAGGAACCAGGTCGCACAGACACGCGACACGAGATACTAAAACTTACAGATATGACAATTTTTAAAAAATTAGGACATTCATATGCTTAAGATACACTAATCTAAATAAGTAATATATTAATATTTCATTTAAATAAATAATCATTTATAATAAATTATAAATAAAAAATAAAAAATACTTAATTTTTTATTTTAATATAATTAGTTAAATTCTCAAAATTATTATCACTATTGAAAAATATACGAATAAGTGTGCACTTTTTTT
The DNA here is from genome assembly GCA_947857235.1 of Jatropha podagrica. Classification (NCBI taxonomy): domain Eukaryota; kingdom Viridiplantae; phylum Streptophyta; class Magnoliopsida; order Malpighiales; family Euphorbiaceae; genus Jatropha; species Jatropha podagrica. The sequence continues at coordinate 20,397 of CANUEP010001745.1, forward strand.
ATATAGGACATACCCTGCCTAATTTTTGTCATCGCATACCTTATGAAAAACTTCGCATGATATTTAAGAAGACATATTTTAACATCGTAATTTTTCATCATATCTCAATAAGATACAATTTATCATTGTATCATATAATTTTACTATTTTTGAATGATATTATAAAATATTATTTCATCCTTTAATATTACCCAGACATCGTGCAGATTATAAAAAAAAAATAATTATATTTTTGGATAATATTATATACGAGGAAAAAACTAAATTAATATTAATAAGTAAAAAATATTTTATTTAAAAATAAAAAAGAAATATAAGAAAAATAATTTCGATAATTTCTTTTCAAATTAGATGAAAAATAAAAAATTATAAAAATAAATTTGCAAAAAAAATAATTTTATTTTTCTTTTATATACAAAAGATAAATAACAAAAATTTTTTCAAAAAAAATTTAGTCCATTCTTATTTTTTTCTAATCATTCATTAATAAAAAAAAGATACAACAATAAATTTTGAAAAAAGACTTCATCACATGATACAAGAACGTACGCGATATGATAATATTTAAAAAAAGTAGGAGATTTACATGCTTATGACATACTACATTAAATAAGTATAATATATTAATATTTCAAATAAATAAATAATTATATTATTTATAATAAATCATAAACATAAAAAATACTTAATTTCTTATTTCACTATAATTAGTTAAATTTTCAAAATTATTATCACTATTGAAAATTATATTAATAATGTATGTGCATTTTTTGATAGAGGTCATACTAGGAGTGTCAAAACATGACATGCGAACATAATTCATTTAACATGCGAAATAAAGGGGTTAGGATTGATGTTAAATGAGTTTGTGTCATAAACGAGTCACCCATTTATGACACAAATATAAATGTGAATATAAATGTGTTATGTCACGAGTTGACACACGGGTTTAGCAAATGACCCGTTTATTTAAGAGTAAAAAGGTAATTTTAATATTAAATATAAATACTCTGACTAAAACCTATTTAAATTTTATTGTTGTACTACTTTTTATTTTGATTATGAATTTTGAAAAATTTATACATTTTATGTGTGAAAATTTATTTTAAAATATGATTGGAGTTAAACAAGTTAAAAGTTAAAAATACTATAAGCAGGTTAAATAGGCTGTATATAAATCAACACATTCACTTAACCTATTTATGATATTAAACGGATTACGTGAGTTGTAAATGACTCAACACAACCCACTTAACATGTTTATGATATTAAGCGGGTTAAATGTGTCATGTTCATATCAACTGTTTAATTTGTGTTGTGTTTATGTAAAAGTTATAAAAAATTATTTCGTCCTTTAACATTTATATGTGCATCGTCGGAATTCTAACACTAATTATAGTTAATATTGAAAAAGTAAAACACCTCCTCTTAACAGAATTAGTTTATATATATATACACTTAGTTCAAGAATGCATCAAAATAAAATTATGACCCAATATACTACATGAATGATACTATTGTGTGATTGCTTAGAGAACATTTATTTTTATATAAGACAATATGAATGTGATAAGAACAATAATTTTAGCTTGAAAATGGCAAGACAAACTCTTAACTTGGAGTTAAATTTCTTTGGTGTAAATCACAGTTATTCGGAGTTTATTAATATTAGGCCGTCTAATTCGGTTTAGAGCTTAATAACAATTGACGTTCTTCTCTTTTTTGTAGGTGTATTTAGTGAATATCAAATTCGAGACTTTCGCTCCTCTCTGCAAGTATGTTTATTGAATATTAAACTCTATAGTTTTTTCCATCTGTCCAGTCTGTATTACCAATTGAATCACAATCTGTAGGTAAATGGTTAAAGCATTTCTTGAAAAGAAATCAAATTTGCAAATGCAATATGTAAACGATTATAAGCATGCTGAAAACTCCATGTCATGAGATTTGTTATTACTGAGCTCTTCAATCACCTAATAAGCCCATCAGAGATTCTCCACCTTAGTTTGTAGACTTCATCTATTGATATACATTGGATTCCAACCACAAACAATGAAAAATAAATTAAAAATAGTCTATTGAATGTCGAATAAACAAAAAAAAAAAAAAATCATAAAATTAAAACTTAGTTGAAGCTTAAATCATATAGTGCTATACCCTGCAATTTTAGTTGCGGCAAATAAATGCAAGAGAGAAAACCAAAAAAAAAAAAATATTTTGGGTTAAATAAATTAGTAAAATGAAAAATAAATTATTGATTATTGTTGATAAAAAAAATCAATAGCATATTAAGAAAAACCATAGGCAAAACTAATAGAGGAAATCATGTAAAGAAAGGATCTCTAACAAAGAACCCATGAAACCGAAAAAAAAAGAAAAGAATATTAAATTGTAAAAGCAAAAGATAGTAAAGGGTATTTATTATTGCAAGAAAAGAAATCATGAGTAAAGAAATTTAATTCACATAATATCCATCTAAGCGATGACTATGCTGCCTAAGGTACAATCTCTTACATGTCGGGTTTCAATATTAAATATGCACAGCGAAATAATATAATTAAATTAAATTAATTATACCAATAGGGATCCGTTTAAGCAAATAAGATAATAAAATTATTTAGAAGAATACCTCGTTTGTAGATTCTTCGAAACTTCGATATGCAGGGCTAGGTTGTCGCAAACCACGAGCCGTCCAAACGTCCGCCCTCTAGCAGCATCCACACGAATGAACAATTGAAAAACTGTAAAATTACTTTTAGAGGGTTGAGAGATTATAGCATATGATGGTGCTAGTTATCGTAGGCTTTCTGTTTTGTTTTGTGATTATGAGTAATAACTCTTGTTTTCACATTCAACTCTCTATACTGTTTTTTAAACCTTATATACGAAAATTATAGTCACAAATAAATTAATTATACTTATTTATTTAAACCTTTTTAAATAAATAAATTATAACTAAATATATATGTATCTATTTATTTATTTAAACAATGTAAATAAATAAATCATAATACGTATATTATTAGGATTTTCAATTTAATCAATTATATTTATTTATTTAACTATTTAAATAAATAAATTATAATTGAAATATTAGATTTATTTAATCTAAAATTTATCATATAAATCAATTAAGTTAATGCTTAATAATCCAGGTAAAATTGTAATCAAATATAAATTATAATTTTATTCTTAACTCCACAAAATTTATTTGTAATCAAGTTGTACTTGATTCGATTTCTCGTTTTCACTTTCTCATATTAATTTTTATGTGTGTAACCTTTTAGGTTCCAAATATGTTGGCAATAAATATTAACTAATTAATATTTAAAGGTCAAGTACATTGTCTAGCAACATGTCAAGACTACATAAATATCTGAAAAGTCAAAGTGGTTTGACTTAACTTAACAGTACATGATTTATCAGTGTAATTAATATCCTAAATCATGTTAGTTCTCTTAACCTTAGCCTTTGATCAGTTGAATAAAATTTCAAATCTCATTTGCTAATTTCATTTCACTTTGTGCAAGGATTTCTTAATCAATGCTAGTAGAGAACAATTAGAATATTTTTTCTAATTTACCTAGGGTGATGAATCCTCTTTTGATTACACAAGTATCTCCATACAGTTCTTACTATGTCCAATTAATCGTTACTTATTATTCATATAATGAATGATGTAAACAAAGAATCAAAACATAGTCATCCATATATAAGATAGCTTAGTAATCTCAAGTCAAAGCATCACTTACATAACTATCACTTGAGTATTTTTTTAAACATAGGTAACTCTCCATATGAAATTCTTATGCAGGTCAATTCGGTGAATTTGTTTAAATAACAAACACCTATATATTAGTTTTAGATATTACATATAAACTTATGAGAAAAGCTGCTTTCCTAAGGAAAGAACATAATATGTATTAGTTAGAACATAATATGTATCAGTTTCAACAGCTCTAATCGCCGTCCAATAATGAGCAGAACATTGACTAGGAATATTTAGAGACATTGCTTTAATGTAAATATAAAACTTATAATTATAACCACATTATAATTTATTTTGCAAAGCAATATTATCTCATGGACTTCATCTTTTACTAAGATTCAATCGATAGAATATAAAAATAAATAAATGTATTTTATTAATTATTAAATATTTATTAAATAAAATATTATATCTCGAAATATAACCAATCAAATTGGTTATAGGGCATATAACTAATATTACATTGATTAGCTTTATTATTGACCGTACATTTCCACTCTCTACGATTCACTCTTTTGTTTAAGGAATGCCTTCATTAAGCCAAGCTTTCCTTGGAGCCAAGTGTATCAAGACTTATACCATAAACGCAAAAAAGAACCTCTCATCTTGGGATGAGACCCTGGAAGCTTTGGCCCAGCATACTACTATCAGGGGTGAAAATGTGATAATTTGTTGTTCTTAGCAGCTATGGCCATTCATTTGAGTATGAAGGTGGTGACTAGTCAATGAGCGAAGGGATTTCCTCGAGAAAGAATGAATTTCAAGTAAACCAATCCTCGTAGTCCCCGCTTTTTTTCCAATTTTTTTTCTAAAAGCTGTGGTTCCTGCTTTGGAAAGCAAGGGAAAAAGATGCTCGACTGTGAGGAGAGGGAGTGAAGCCATCCCAACTCTGGTAATACCTGGCTATTTTAATAGTCAACCCTCGATTTGACTGAGAAGTAACTCTAAAGTAGCTTTTTAAAAAGTGAGGTTTTCGAAAACCAGGAGTTTAAAGCATTAGTAGGATAGCGGATTCCTCCCTGGGAGGGAGGGAGAAGCTAGCCAAACGTTCCAAGCAAAGGAAAGCGTGCCAGCTGGCATCCTAGAAAAGGATCCTGCCTTAGAGCTACTCTGCTTGTACTCCTACCGAAAGCTAAGTCCGGTTTTGCCTTTGAGCGAATTTCAGTTTAGAAGGAGTTGCAGCGAGCGAAGGAAGTTTCCATCAAAGTAAGTAGCTTCTGAGAAAATGAGGGGCATCTCATAGTTCCTGATAGGCGAATCCTTAATCCGGTCTTGCTTCTGTAGCTCTTGTAGCTTTAAGTTGAATTAGAGTTCCCACTCTTAGAGACAATGGATGCAGGAGTTCCTCGTATTAGTTAGGCGATTCCCTGTTGTTCTTTCCCGTTGTAGCTAAGCAGTAAAGTGAGCGAAGCCTTGCCGCCAAGGGCGAGCAGGCAAGCCTTATTCTCGGTAGTATACCCCGTGTTCAGGAAGGAAGATGCAATCCAACGAAGGTAATACCAGGAAAGTTGCTAAGAATGAAGCTCAGAATGGAGCTAGTGCAACTAAGAATTAGACCTGAGAGATGAGGGATAAAGCAACTAATGCCAAGACGGCATAGCTAGTAGCCCGTGCTCTTGTTCCTGGTTAAGCCGGGAAGAGTTGATCGTCATCCCAACCTAAAAAGTAAATCCTAGCTCTTGCAGCTAATCCTCAACTCGGAAAGCAGCTAGAGCGGTTCTCGGCAACATCATCCGCCCAGCCGGTAGCCTAACTAAAAAAAATCTCTTCGATTGAAGTGAGAGGAGATGATTGGAATACATTAGGTTTTAAAAGTTATCACTAATTAATCATACATCTGCGCAATGCACAGACTATATAACTTTTTATTTTTTTATTTAAATTCAATATAATATTTAAAAAATTACATCTGATTTATATTAATGTAAGTAATTTACTTACGTATTAAAAATAAAAGTAAAATTATAAGCTCCATTTAAAATTTTTAAGTAATGAATTTAAATATTAATGAGTACAATTAATTTCTGATTTAGTTAATTAATCTTTTTTCTCTTTAAAATTCTCATATATTCGAATTAGATGAAGTATAAGAATTTTTAAATTTAATAAAATAAATTTTACTGTATTGAAATCAATATTTTAATTCTATTTGTTAATGTTACTACGTTATTTAATTAATTTTTTTATTAGCTATGATTTTATTATAACTCCATTATTTATTTATAGAAAAAACTATTTAATAATAAACTTAATATTTATAAAATGTAAAAAATATTAATTATAATGAAATTATTCATAAATTTATTAGTATGGAACTCTACTATTTAATAAAAAATTTGATAAAATTTTTATTAAATGCAAAAAATATTAATTATTATAAAAAAATAAATGTCATATCATCACTTTCATATTTTATTATATTATCATATAAGCATTTATGCCTTAAAAATTATATATTTATATCTATCTATATTATACATAAATGTGAAAAATATGGAAGAATAATTGAATTTTCATTCTCGCCTTCAATGAAATTTGAAATATCCTAAAATAACATTAGTCGTAGTCAATTTGAAAATTACATTTTATATCTAGTTCAACACTCTTCTCTTTTATATGAGGTCGAGCGTTCGCTCCCCATTGAGCACTTTATCCCTTCTTGATCTGATCTGGTGTGAGTATAATTTAGTTTTTATCTAGTGAGTTCGAGATACATGTGGTTAGGATGAAAAAAAAAAAATTTATTATTTGATTGAATATGATTTCTAAACATTATTTTTAAATAAATAAATAAATATATATAATAAAAAAGAAAAATATTCTTTTTTTTATAGTTATAGGAAAAATTGTGGGTTTATTTGCAGAGGATAATAACGTTTCTTTTACGTAATTTTTATTATTATTTAATTTATTTATTTTAAATTTATAATTTAAAAAAATAGAAAAACAAAATACTTGAATAAATTTATTAACAGATTAATATTGGATCCTAAGATGATTTGCTTTGTAATTTTCATTTTTTGACTTGATTTTTTCTTTGTCCATTAAAATCAAATTTAATTAAATTATAGCATTTTTCAGAGTTATTTTCAAAATTTAAATTTTTTTTGTATAATTTATTTTTTGTTATATTTTGACTTCTTAAAAGAATTTTATTCTTAATAAAAGTTTGTTATTTTTTATTTTCTTTTTTGTTGTTGAATTAATTTGATAACCACTATATATCATTTTAATTTAGTAAAAGTTTATATCCCTTGTAATAAATAGATGACCTTCTGATTAAACATTTTGATTTTCTTAATATTTTTTCTCTTATATTTTAAATATATTTGACTTATAAGAAAATAATGTTTATAAAATTAAAAAAAATTAGAACTAAATATTTCTATTTTGGATCATTTTTTGAGTTTTAAAAATTTGTGTATTTTCATATATATTTTTCTATAATGCACTGGGTAAATAATACTATCACTATAGTCAAAATGATTATCATTATTAATTTAGATCATTTTCTCCCTTCTTTTCTTTTACCAATTAATAATAAAAAATTTATTATTACTTTTCATTATAGCTTCATATAGATATTGAATTGCGATTGAAGATAAAAATTATGGATTTAGTGATAACTTGATTTTTTTTTATCTTTTATCAGAGTTGTAAAAATCTGCATTATTAAATTAGCGACTGAAGGATTAGGTGTAAATATTGAATTGAATTTTATTTTGAGACCACTTTATTATATAAAAATTAAATCAAGTATATAAAAAATAATATTGCAAGTAGCTTATATGGTAAAGTCTAGACATGACCACGGTTCCAAAACTACTAATTTTGGTTATAAAACCACCGGTTTCAGTATAAAATAAGGTAAAACTAAAACCAAACAGCTTTTAGATGGTTTTAAAACTGCCGGTTCTGATTTGATTTCGGTTTGGAACTGAATTTAGATTATTTTTTTAACCTTTTTAGTTTTTTTTAACTAAATAAGAAAGTTAATAACAAATAATAATATTAAATTAAATAAAGACTAAAAAGAGTAAATTAATAGTTTTCAAATTTATTAAAAAATTAAACTATACAAAATATAAATTCAAAATTCTTTAATAGTATTTAATTTCTATACATTAAACTTAAGAGATACGTCGAAAAATATACTTGTTCTCAATTTATATATTTTTTTTCAAATCATGTTAATTACACATCCTCTTAATTAGAATATATAAGAATCACAGTTCACATAATTCGCTTATATTTATTTAAAAAAAACAACTCATTTATATTAATTATTGTTATCATAAGATGTTATCACTGATACATATACCGTATAAAATTTAAATTCAAAATATTTAAATGAGAAATAATTTTTTTTTCTCTTTTTCAGTATGTAATTTATAAGTAATATTTATATTAATAAATTTTAAAATGATAGGAAAGTTATTATATTTAATAATAAAAAATAAAATTAATTTAACAATTAAAAATTATGTGTAAAATGTGATTCTAATATAAATTATAATTAATTGTATTTATTTTAATATAAATAAAAAAATTTATATTTTAATATTATATAGATAAAAATTGAAAAAGTATAAAAAATAAAAATACAACGAGTCAATGCACGTAATAAACACAATTGGTATAAATATAAATATATATGGATAGGCATAGATTGAAAAATTAATTAAATTAATTAAAATAATAAAAAAAAGGAAAAAACTTACAAATTTCAAAAAGAAAAATAGCTTTCATATATATAGATCGGTGGACCTTTTGGTTAAAACGCATGAAGTCTGAAAATCAATTTCTCAGTTCTTAGCTAGCTCGATTTCTATTCCGTCCTCCTTAGATTCTCTGATCAAAGCCGACGTTGCTGCCGCCGCCGCCGCGACCCTTACCATGGGTTACGAGGATGATCCGTAAGTGTCCTCTCTCTGTCTCAATAATGGGGTTTACGGCAATTCTGTTTTTGAATTTATATTTCTAGCTTTAATTCTTCTTTATCTTTTCGTCTCTGCAATTTTTGATTTTGGTTTATGGTTTTTTTCTTTCTCAAATATTTGATTTTGATTCCATTTCGTCTCTGTAATCATAATTTAGGGTTACTATTGTTCGAAATTCTTTCTTTTTCTCTGTCGAGGGAACTGTTTTTTTTTTTTGTCTTTTTAATTTTTTCATATTTAAATCTCTCATAGGCATCATTTACACTCCTCTAAGGAATTAAGTTAAGGTATCGATGATATTATACTCTATTTACTGTTCCAAATTTAGGTATCGTGATGAGGATGGAGAGCCGTTGATGGACTACGATGATATACAATCTGACGGTGGACAATCCCCAGAACCTCACCAGGATGATCTCCTAGAGGATGATGTTGATGGATGGGGCGACCAAGAGCGAGAGAGGTCACAAACTCCTGTATACGACAATGATAAAGTTGAAAGGCCTAGAAAGAGGTTGGTGAAGAAGACCAATTCTGGGATGGGAGAAAAGGGTAGCTTTGTGGTGCCTGAGTTGGTCGATGAGGATGAAGAAGAGGGATTCGGGAGGGAGTATGGGATGGAAGGGAAAAAGAGAAAGAAATTGGGCAAGGAAGGGGCTGGGAGTAGTGGGAAGGAGAGGAAAAAGATTAACAAGGGAGATAAGAAGTATGCAAATAGTGGAGGGAAGGGGGGAAGTCATTCAAAATCAGGATTGATGAAGAAGGGAATGTATTCAGAGAAGCTGGCCGGAAAAGAAGATGGTGAGGTCAAGGAGATGTGGGATACTATTGCTGGTGGTGATTCTGAGGTTTTAAGCTTTCTTTTTTCATTTTCCTTTTTTTTTCTTTTTTGGTTGGCTTAATTTACAGCTGATACTTTGTATGCCGTTGATTATGTTTGTTACCCATTTGATGTCCTCTTTGTGCCTATGGTGGTGATTGATGAATAATAAATTAATAGAAATTGGTGTTAGTTTGTAGAGAGAGGATTTTCTTCATTTGGTGGGATTCCTGTTGCTAATCTTGTTATTATCCTTTAATTTGGGTGTCTTATTTTAGTTCTCTATTGAGGATGATGGTCCAGTGCTGATAATGTTTTCGTGTTTCTGTAATCTGTGAAATGTTAAACTGTTCCTTATGTGAGCGAGGTTATACTGGGTATATGGAGTCAATTGTTTGCTTTTAATATCATTTTAGCATATGGACTTTTAATATTGGAGTTAAGTAACTTGTATTTCATTGTATGAGGCAAATTGGAGATCCTTGTACTTTGCTGTTTGGTATTTTTATGAGTTGAGGTTTATGTCTTGTACACCAGGTCTATTTGGTAGGTTTATGAGTTTACAGTTGGATCTGCATAATCTTATCTGTTTAATTTTCCTGTTCTGTTTATTTGCTCGTTAAAGTATGACATTGGTTTATATTTGGTGCAATAATAAATTCACTCTTGTACTCCTCGTACTCCTTACAAAAAACCTTGAGGTACCCTCAACTTTTGTTTTGACCCATTGAATACTTAAACTTATAAAATTGTATTTGTTAAATACTTTATTTGACCCATTGAATACCTTAACTTATAAAATTAGATCAATTTAACACTTATTGAAAAATTAAAAAATGTAAAATTATTGTTCCGAAGGTTGTATTGACCACATATCAAACCAATATTTTGCATATAAAAGCCAAAAAATCTTAAAATGTACTCTTTTTAGTGTAAGGAGGTATGAAATTGTTGCAAAAAGTGAAATTTAGGGTGCCACAAGGTCGTTTTATAGTTTAGGATGCTGCAAGTTTTTTTTGTCAAAATTCTGGGTTTAAATGATGTGTTTGGCAGTTTATATTTTCTATCAATGTCAAATTTCTCTGTGTTACAAATATTTGATTACATGTTTGGTTGTTATGATTGTTTATGCATTACTATGCTTAAGTTCACCCCCCACTGCCTTATTTTTGAAGGCTGTGAGATTTTAGAGAAATTTCTTGAAAACATCCTTTTGGTTCATTATCTTTATTAAAGATTTATCTAACTATGATTTTGGTTATACTAGGATGATCAAGAGGGTCCCAGGAATATAGATGATGACAACTTCATAGATGACAGTGGTTTAGATCCTGCTGATCGATATGGAAGTGACAATGAACCACGCTCTCCCGGTGATGCTCCTCAGGTTAGTATTTCATTGTTTTCTGTTTGCACACCTTCCATTTCATGCTTAATCTGTTTTTCCCTCTTCATCTAATGTCTTTTATAAAATAACTTCTCACATTATACGTATAATATAATAATACTATGCGAACTTCCTCTGTGGTGCTTTATAATTGAAGCCCTTGGCAATCCTTTTTTTTTTTTTTTTTTTAACATACATTCTCACTGTTGATTCAAGTAGCTGATGCTGCATCTTCTGAACTCTCTATTGAAATTTCTGGTTCTACTATCTGATCAAGGCACTAGTTATTTATTTTGGTGTCTATTAAGTTCTTTACTTTTAAATCTTGTTTTGATTTCTGCTATTGCCAGGCTGAGGAGGGAGAGGAAGATGATGAAATAAAAGAGCTTTTCAAAATGGGTAAGAAAAAGAAGAAGAACGAGAAAAGTCCTGCAGAAATTGCTTTGTTAGTTGAGAATGTCATGGCTGAGCTTGAGGTAACAGCTGAAGAGGATGCAGAATTAAATAGACGAGGGAAACCTGCCATCAATAAACTTAAGAAGTTACCACTTCTTACTGAGGTTCTCTCAAAGTAAGTTGGTTCCTGCCACAAGTGTGTATGGTCTGTTTTTGATTCCACGGAATTCATAATTCTTCTGTTCTTTTCAATTATTCTGATGCAGGAAGCAGCTCCAGCAGGAATTCATAGATCATGGTGTACTAACTCTTCTGAAAAATTGGCTTGAACCTCTTCCAGATGGAAGTTTGCCCAATATAAATATCCGTGCAGCAATTTTGAAGATTTTGACTGATGTATGTAGATGTCCCCTACCATTGCTTTTGTTCTCTTTTTTTTTGTTGGTTTAATTTGGCTCTGAATGGGGTTCTAACTTGAGACCTCACAGTCATGGAGATGATCCTTGGACCATTGAGCCAAAAGTGATTAGTACTATTTAACTCTCTCTAGCTGCTTCTCAATCCTGTCCAGTAACAATTGTTGGCTTGATTCTGTGGAAACATTTTCTCTAGCCTGAATGCTTGCTTTTTCCATGCAGTTTCCAATTGATCTGGAACAGTATGATAGAAGAGAGCAATTGAAGAAAAGTGGTCTTGGAAAGGTTAATCTTGTTGTGCACCAATATGTTTATTGTTTTACTCTTTGTTTGCAATTTTTTAACTGCGGAAAAATTTGATCAGTCCAATATGTCTTTTATAGGTGATTATGTTCTTATCAAAATCCGATGAGGAAACCACATCCAACAGAAAACTTGCTAAGGATTTGGTTGATGAATGGGTAATACTATCTGTCTTTCAAGTCTTGGTTTGTTAAATTATTTACTCTAGCCTTTCTCTTAAAGTCTGCATTCATTTGCAAGTGAATTGTCATAAGTGGCATATTTTCCTGTTTAGGAGTTAAAACCTTGGGTTATATTTTTGTTTAATGCTGACCAAATTTATCTTAAACATTTTTTTGGTTGGAAATATTAACATGTACTCTTGAAAACAAATACAGAGTCGGCCCATATTTAACAAGAGTACAAGGTTTGAGGACATGAGAAACATTGATGATGATCGGGCCTTCCGAAGGCCAACCATAAGGAGGTATTTTCTTTGTCTTTGTATTGTCAATTTTTATATGTGGCTAATATATAAGTTTGTATTTGTGTTTTGATATTGATTTTTTTCTGCTGGGATTTTTCTGCGATTCCTTGGCAGGCCAGTGAATAATTCTGCAGGGATGGAATCTAGGGATGGTGATCTGGATTTGGATATTTCACGGTAAGTTTAATAGAAGACAAGATCTTGTATTTTTCGATACACCCTTCTCCAATGTCATTTTCACATTTCACAATAAACTTATGATGTAAAATTTTTATTTTTATTTTTTTAAAAAAGAGAACGAAGATCTGGCCAATCATCTTCAAGGCAACATGCTTCTAGGCCAGAAGCAACTCCATTGGACTTTGTGGTGCGCCCTCAGTCTAAGATTGACCCTGAAGAAATTAGAGCGCGTGCTAAACAAGTAGTACAAGATCAGCGGCGATTAAAGGTTGGTTTTCTTTTTTCTGTAGATGAAATTGAGCAAGGAACTTGGTCATATGTCCAAGTCAGTAGATAATTTGTACAGATGATGGGGCTATATCTCCTTGTCTTTTGGAGCAGGCAGTAGTGCCTTCATTGTTTAGAGGAATTCTGAGATATAACAGCGTGTTGCAATTTACATGTTCCCAGAAAAAAAAGTTTTGCATATCCACATCTTAATTTATTGTTTGGTTCATTTATTATTATTATTATTATTATTATTATTATTATTATTATTTTTTTTTTTTTTTTTTTTTTTTTTTTTGAGAATACATTGCTTGTGCCTAACTTGCTGTAACTAATCACTCTTTTAAGGCTGTAAATTCTGAGTTCAATTTATTATTTTTTTTATTCTTTGTTCTCATTTCAGATTTCTAAACTATAATATTAAATTGCAGATGAATAAGAAGTTGCAACAGCTGAAGGCACCAAAAAAGAAGCAATTGCAAGCTACAAAACTCAGCGTGGAAGGTCGGGGCATGCTCAAATATTTGTGAATTGTGCTGCTATAACTCATTGTTTGCCAGGTCAGAATTGGGCATTGTTGAAGCCCAATTATGCATACTGCATATTGCATAACGCTGTTGATCATGGATTGATTGATGGTGTTTGAGCTTTAATAGAAGCTCGTGTTAAGGGGTTTCGAGAACCAACTGGGAGGAGGATGATTCCAAGACTGTTCTGTTGGGAGCACTTAGCATTGGATAAATTTACATCTACCTGCTATTCATGTTAATGTGTGAAATACGAAATGTTAAATTTATCATATTTTTAAGAAATAAAAATATTTCTGAGGAACAATTATTGTTAGATTGCTGCTGCTGCTACAAGTTGATTTATGTAATTAAATCTGAATATTTTTTATATGAGAATTACTTGCAATTGTGAAAGAACAAAATAAATGTCTTAATGTTGTGGTGATTGAGCTAATATGCTGCTAACTAGATGCTTTGCTTAGGCTGTGAAGAGACTGTAGTTGTCAATGTCATGATCTATCCCCGAACCCATATATCAGCACTTTAGGATTGACAGGTCTAAGAAATTATAACATGATATTCTTCTTGGAGGGCAAAGTGAACCTTAAAAGAGTGTTTCTGCTGAAAATGAGATTATACTTTTACAGGTTTGCAAGGAAAGATAGATGTTTAGCTTTTAGAAGTTAAAGGTAGCATGTTTATTCAGAGGTTAAGGTAGTAAAAAGACAAGAAATTCCACCATTTACGTTTTTGTATGTTTTGATGTTAATTTAGCAATGTCTTGTTGATATTGATTTACTACAATTGAACAGGGGGAAAAAAGAAAAAAGAAGTTGAAAAACAAAAGATTACAGTGAGTATTGATAGTACAAAATACCTAGTTTGACAGGTTGGTTTAACTTATTTTCTAGGAAAATTCTAAGCTTTTCTTGTTTCCTGCAACTTCTAGTAATTTACCACTTAACTAGCCCAAAAATGCTCTTTTCCTTGCCAATACCCATCTTGATACTAATGAAAAATGAGATCAGGAAAGTGATAAAAAATGCAGCAGAGAAAGTGATAAAAAATTGAACTCCAAAATTCATTTCTTCAATCTGAGACTTCTCTTGTAAGAAAGAACTCGGCGTATGACCTCCAAAGCCACAGGGGGCCAATGGAAACCCACAAAGACCAGAATTATTCTCATATCTACTTGATGGGAAAGTGGTTAACTGACCATTTTGCGGTATAGAATCAGAGAGGTTGTTGTTAGAGACATCAAAATCACTGAGGAAAGAGAGAGTCCCTAAAGATGCCGGTATAGATCCTTGAAGATAATTGTGAGAAAGATCCAAAACCCCAATTCCTTCTAGTGCACCAAAAGTATCAGGAATATTTCCAGTTAGCTTGTTATGCCCCAAGTTAAGGACAATCAAGTAGCTCATGGAACCAAACTTGTTGGGAATAGTTCCTGATAGAGAATTGTAAGCTAGATTGACGTATATTATGCTTCCATTGCTAGAAAATGTATAAATTGTGCTGCCACGATAAATTCTGTTTAGTGGACAAAATTGGACTATAGGAGAAGCTTGTAGCCTCTCTGTGCTAATTCCCTCAGGTTCAATTAATCCTAGAGCTTTTCCTCTGCAAGACATCCCATCGATATCCTCATTTCTTACAAATGCAAAACTCTTTCCTAACATAGTTCTGGGAATAATTAGTCCGGCGTTGTCTGCAAGCTTAGGTGAGAGTGGTCCACTAAGGTTATTGCTGCACAAGTCAAGCCAAATAAGGGCTTCACACTTGCCAAGTTCTGGCGGTATTTGTCCAGTAAGTGAATTGTTACCCAGTTGGAGTATAGCAAGATTAACAAGATTCCCAATGCCAGTTGGAATTTCTCCGCTAAGTCGGTTGCTGAAAAGTGACATCCAAATCATATTAGTGCAACTGCCAATGGATTGTGGAATGCTCCCAGTTATGAGATTGTTGTCAAGAATCAAACTCTCAAGATTACTTCCGTTCTTGCAAATTTCTTCAGGAATTTCACCTGTCAAGCTGTTTTCCCACATAATCAAGTCAGAAAGATTTGGCAGGGTCCAAATCTCTGTAGGGATTGGACCATTTAGATTGTTGAAACTAAGATTAATTTTCTTCAGGTCCTTGCACCTTCCAAGCTCCGACGGAATGTTCCCTGATAAGTAATTGTCTGCTAAAAGTATCTTCTCTAACCTTGAGGAGTTTGAGATGCACAAGTTAGAAGGAATCCTGCCAGTGAAGCCATTAGAACTCAGATCAAGTACCTGAAGCTTTGTACAATTTGTCAAAGATAGTGGTACAGGACCAGTTACGTTGTTGAATGATATGTTGAGATATGTTAGACTTTGAATGTTACTAACAACTGTAGTGAGGAATTCTCCAGAAAGGAAATTCATGCCAAGGTTTAGGCTCCGCAGAGAAGAACACGATACAAAATTCAGCGGCAAACCACCAGTAAGTTCATTTGCTGATAGATCCAGTTCTTGGAGATTCCCACAAACTTGTCCTAATTCAGAAGGGATATTGCCATAAATCTGATTGTGAGCTAGAGATAGCTGCCTCAAATTCTTCAATCTTCCTAGCAAGGCACTTTTATAGGCATTAATCCTAAGCTCATTATGGGAGAGTTCAAGCCTCTCCACTACCTCACAGTTGCTCAGACTAATTGGAAACTCCTCGCCCGAAAGCCTATTTTGTGATAAACTAATGAAAGTGAGATTTCTGCAGCTCCCAAAGTCCATATTGGAGAAATTCCCAGAAAAGTTGTTGTGTGAGAGATCTATATGTTTAAGGGATGGGGGAGAATCCGCTAGAAAGGTAGATGGTACCTCTCCAGATAGCATATTATGTGAGAGGTTAAGATAAGCCAACTTATTACACAGCCTAAGAGAGGAATTTTTTGGAAGAGAGTTGGAGACATTGTTATAGGACAAATCAAGAGACTCGAGAGCGCAAGGAGTAGCATTTGAGGTAGAAAGATCACCAACAGAGAAAGAGTTACCTTGTAAACTAAGATGCTTGAGAAATGGCAAGGCTGTGATGCCGGATAGGTGTATGCTGCCAATAAGACCAGCATAGCTTAAGTTAAGGGCAGTGACATGGCCATCAAGAGAGCAAGAGACACCAACCCATGAGCATGGACTAGAAGAATTGGAAGTCCAATTGGCCAACAAGTTATTTGGATCTAATTGAACAGAAGATCTCATGAAGGCTACCAAACTTACAGCTTCATCGTTGCTGCTTAGAAGCACAGCTGATCCACTAGCATGTAATAATATGATTGTAAAAAGCGGCAATAGAACATAGCCAAAGTCAAAGCCCCGCACTTGTGATGAAACCCATCTTCCTCTCTTCATTTTCTCGTCAAATTATATATATATATATAGCAATAATTTTAGAAGGAAGAGAAAATGGGGAAGGCAAAGATCGATAAAGAAGATGATTTCTGCAGATATAATATGTAAGTGTGCTGCCTCTCCATAGTCCAGTCAATGTTGGATGATGACCTGAATATTATATTAGTATAAATTATAATTGTGTGACAGAAATTTGATGATTATGAGTGACAGAGCATATATTTAGTGACCAAAAGATGATTAATGAGGATCGAGTTGCTAATGGCCAAGGACTAAATGGTAATTTGCTAGTTGAGAATGTGGATATTTTTATGAAGAATTACTATTATATCCTATATAATGGTCAAATATACCCCTCAATTCTTTTTTTTTCTTCAAAATATATGATTACATTCTTAAATTTTGTTCCGTCCAATTTTTTAGTCCTTCTGTCAACTTTTTAGCTTTTTGTCGTTAAATTTATATCAAAAAGGCAGAAAAACCTATCTAAGCCACAATAAGTCTCACTCCCATTTTTGGGATAATTGTATTCATATATTTAACAATTTCAATATCCGTGTATTTATAACTGTATATGTGATATTTGAGATTAACCATCATGGTAAGTGAATTTGACGATGAAGTGGGATTGTCTTGAACATCCCAACTTGAGTTAATTAACATTTTCTTTGCAATTGTTTGGATCAAGTAATGGAACTTGCCTTCTTCTATTTCCTCTCTCTCTCTCTCTCTCTCTCTCTCTCTCTCTCTCTCTCTTTTTTAATCTTTTTTATCCCTTTTTTTTTTGTTGGCTACACTATTGCATGTCGCAACCTACCTCCTCCTAGAATCAATCTCTACTTCAAACTGTTTTTGCAAAAACTCAAGCTCAATCTCTCATTTTTAATCCAAAACAATCCAATTTTTGAGAAAATATTTTATTTCACAAAACATATTTTAAGATTTAAATTTTTCAAAATATGATCTAAAAAGATTTTTTTTAATAATCTTTGACTTGAAATCTTTTTTTCTTTTGAAAATTATCTTTCAAAAAGACTTTCTTTCTTTTTCAAACTTACCACCAAGCAACCCTACTCCTTCTCTTTTGTTTTTTAACGGAAAGAAAATTTTTTCTATAAATTAAGGCTTGGCAAAAATTTTTAAAGGCATGAGAGCAAAGACTAATATTTTATCTTTTATATTGTGAACTCTCTCATCCTTTTTCTTCTTCTTACTTTTATGGTTATTTTCTAAAGAGAAGAGAAAACTAATTTTTATGAGAGATAAACAGATCTTATTTTTTTATGTTATAAACTCTCTCATATTGGAATTCTTTTTTCTTCATGCTTTCATTGCATAAATTCTAAGAGAAAGTTAAAATCAATCTTTAGAGAGAGATTTTTCAAAACTCATTGTTTCATTTATAAAAATCTATTTCCTAAGCTTAATTTGGCATATGATTCTATCTATTATAGATTTTTATAAATCTAGAATAGATTAAAACTTTTTAAATCTTAAAATCTATGATTGACAGCTTTATGTAAAATTTATTTATAAGGATTTTCAAGCACTCATCTTGTATGAGAGTAAGTCTTGTAAATTTGCTAGTTCTTTAGAAAAGCTAGGTTTAAGTTTTCTAATTCTTTGATAAAAACTAGGAGTTAAGTTTTGCTTGTTCTTTGAAAAAACAAATTAAGTTTTCTAATTCTTTGGAAAAACTAGTGGGATTAAATTTTCTAGTTCTTTAACAAAAACTAGAAGGTAAGTTTACAAGTTCTTTGCAAAAACTT